>JAWQRJ010000997.1:0-17434 GCA_033557515.1 Diorygopyx duplodentatus
GAAAACGGAGCAACGCGCTGTAAAGCATTCGGAGAGTGTCGTTAAACCCAATTCGAAGTTGTTTAATTGCGATGTTTGCGGGAAAGGATTGTATATAACGCCCGTTGAAATATTAAAACATAAGAAAAATTGCATTGGAAATCGTTAGTTTTTATTTATACAATTTGAGTTTGTACATAGTTCTGTACATAAATAAATTATTGTAAAACAGAAATATCGAATGTTACTGTTATGTTTTATATGTTTAAATGAAACAACATCTCGGACGTGACTGGTTTTATTTAAGTGTGAGAGTGCTAGTGTCCATACATTATTTATTTAAATAATAATGTGATGTCGTAAGTGTAGGTACTTCTTACTGAAAATATACGTTTGAAGATTAATTAAAAGCTGAAATACTAAGACCATAAAGTTAAGACGTACACCCTAAGTATCTAAGAGGAATTCTAAGTTAATTTCAATTGTTTCGATTAACACCAATGAAAATTTCAATCCGTCGAAGATAAATTAAAATCTGAAATACTAAGAGTATGAAGTTAAGAAGTACACCCTAAGTATCTAAGAGGCATTCTAAGCTAATTTCAATTGTTTCGATTAACACCAATGAAAATTTCAATCCGTCGAAGATAAATTAAAATCTGAAATACTAAGACTACGAAGTTAAGACCTACACCCTAAGTAACTAAGAGGAATTCTAAGCTAATTTCAATTATTTCGATTAACACCAATGCTAGTTTCAATTTGTTGAAGATTAATTAAAACCTGAAATACTAAGACCATAAAGTTAAGACAAACCCTAAGTAACTAAGAGGAATTCTAAGCTAATTTCAATTATTTCGATTAACACCAATGCAAGGTTCAATCTGTTGAAGATTAAACAAAATCTGAAATACTAAGACCATGAAATGAAGACGTACACTCTAAGTAACTAAGAGGAATTCTAAGCTAATTTCAATTATTTCGACTAACATCAATGCAAGTTTCAATCCGTTGAAGGTGAATCAAAACCTGAAATATTAAGACCATGAAGTTAAGAACTATACCATAAGTATTTAAAAGAAATTCTAAGCCAATTTCAATGAATTTAAATCCCAGTTTAAAAAACTTAACAGTATTCTTACTACTAGTAATTTTATCTACTTCTTCCTGTTCGAATTTAAATGAGTTGAAGATGTTAATTGTTTCTTCTCTTGTTTTTCACTTAACTGTGTTACTGTGGAATATATTCCAAAACATTGTTTCCATCGTTGTTGATGAGTAATACAAATTTCAGACGTTGAAATGAGACCGTTAAGCGGGTTTAAGTTTTGTCTCCCCCTTAACGGTCTTAAGGGGGAGACAAAACTTAAATAGCAAAAATGGAAAGAATACCTGGAAAGCGGAACAAGTGAATAAAAATATATATGGTAAATAAAAAAAACAGAGATATGGTGAAGCAAGCGAAACAAGCATCATGGGAAGAGTTTAGGATAAAGATGGAGAAGGATATCCTGCGAAACCAGAAATTTTTCTATCGGGCACTGTGAGACAAAAATAATTGCAACAATTACAGGGGAATAACACTATTCAGTACAGTGGCTAAATACTGAATAGTGTCATTCTCCTACAAATGCAGCCTAGAGAAACGACCAAGAGCAAATATAGAAGACCAATTAGAGCAGTCCTAAAGTGCACTCCAAAAGGGCAGAAGCGTACAAGACCACATATTCACTTTAAAGCAATTAATAGATAAGAACGCTAGCACAAATGTATTCTTGCATTCCTAGAGAAAGGCATTTGACGCATCCGAACTGAACCAAATTTTATCCAAAACAACCAAATCCAATACGAACCTAATCTAATCGAGACCAAACCGAACCGAATCCAATACAATTTAATCCAGTTTTCCAGTTTCTTTTTGTTTTGCACTTTATGTTACCGTTGTCTATATTTCTTATAGCTAAATTTTGATGCGTTGTTGCTTCGTTTCCCTTCCCACACCTTACCGTTCTTCCCCATTTCTCCCCATTCCTTTTTTCCTTTGTTTATTTTGTCTCGAAACTTCTACCTTCTTCCTTTTATCTTTTTTCGTCGAAACCTTGCTCGTTATGTTAGTTCGCATTGTATTGGGTTAATACTGTTTGGATTGTATATTTCTTCCTTCTTTCCTTTTCCTTCCCATTTCTTCCCTTTGCTTCCGATTTATTTCTTCTTTCTCGTTCATTTCCTCATTCTTTTATAAGTAGTCTATCTCCTTTACTTTCTACTTCTTCTGTCTATCTTTTTTAAAATCTTATTGTTCTTCTCAACCTTCTTCATTCATATCCTTCTTCGTCCTATTCCTTTTCTCCGTTTCTGGCCTTCTTCGTTCTTCTTCCTGCACCCTTTCACTTTTTTTATTCTTTTAATTCCCAATATGTATGCCCACATTATCATATACATTGAATCATCGAATTCTAAGATCCTTCTCTAATTTCTAAGAGAACTTCTCTTCAAATGCCATCTATTTTCCGTTCCTTTTGTTTTCTCCCTTCTTTCGGTGTACTTTTGTCTCTTTCTTACATCGTACATTTCTACCGTACATCTGTCTATGCACAACACGAAAAGGGATGAAATTTTGGATTATCTTCTTTCCTTATCTCCTTCGGTCTTTTTACTTTTACTTTCTTAATCTTCTTCTCTTCTTTTTTTGCCGATTGAAATTTTGTATTTCTCTGTTGGTTTCTCCCTCTGGAAGAAGGAAGGAGGCTCCTACTTCTTCCTTTCTCGAGATTGATGTTGACAAATATGATATGTCAATAAAGATGTGGACAAATAAATTTATTTGTTAAACCTTAAACCGAATTATAACGTCTTAAACGAATTATGGCGTCACACCACCTTGTTCTATTTCGTACTTGTTCCGTTTTTGCTCCTCCTCCTATCCTCTATCATCTTGCTCCTCTTTCTGCTTAATCTTTCTTTTCATCTTCGTTTTTCTTCGTCACTTTGAAATGCCACCTCTCTGGTTTGTTGTTTCCTCCGTCTTCCGCCCTCTTCCTTTTCTGGCTTCCTTCTTTTGCATCCTTTCTTTCGTTGTCCACTCTAGAGGACCGCATGAATCGTAGAGCTATGTGAGACTGTGATTCATATGATTTCTAAGAGATTTTTGACTCTTCCTTCCGTCTTCTCCCGTCTTGCACCTACTTCTCTTCTTCTTTCACATTGCACCTTCTTCTTTTATTCTTTCCTTGCTCGTTCCTTTTATGATCGCATCTCCTTTCTTCCTTTTTCTTTCATCGCCTTTGTTTTTTCCTCAGTTGGGTCTTCTTTCCATCCGTCTTTATCAGTCTTCCTCGTTCCTCTATTCTCGTGTCTTCGTGTTCTCGCTCCGTCCATTTTCCTTCATCAGCTTTCCTCTTTCCTGTTCCTGCTCATTCCTTCTTCTTCATATAAAGATTCGTTTAAAAATTGTAGGAATCAGATTTGTAGGGGAAAGGAAACGAATAGGTTGCGTTTTAGGTAGAAAAGATTTTGCCCATTTTCCCATCAGATATTTATTCAATATCATTCCATCGGAATGTTACTAATGATGAAGAAAATTGAAATAATATTCAGATTACTTTAAAACTAAAACACCGATAGTGCAATCCTTATTCAATCATGATAAAACACGGAGTTGAAATACTAGAATTGGCATTCATTCACTAATATGAAATAGATGTCTGGTTTGTTCTTGGTGTTGGGTTGGGGTAGAATAACGATTTTTTATTAAAAAAATCGATTTGAAATTATTTATTTTTGAAACTGTCGATGCCGTTAATGGTCGGTAAAAAAGAGTTCTGTTGCAAAAAGTTGACCTTACCGACGTTGCCCACTTGCGCCATCTACAGATGAAACAGTTAATTATGCTTACTTAGGAAAATGATTTTTTAGTTTTTTTCGAATTAAACTAGGATTACGGAACGAACAACGCTTGGAAAATGTTTTTTCTACTAAAACTAGTTTAGGTTACTAACTACCATTGTTCGCACGTCGTTTAAAGTAACGACTATTGATGTATTTTTAACAAGCGTACCAAAGAAGCGTACTTTACGTACATCTATTGATTGGGCATTAGTAATTCTGATACTAAAAAATTCATTTTAATCGTTACGTTGAGTTGTTGGCCAATCCGTACACATAGAATTGTCCCCACATGCGCGTTCGTAGATAATTTTTTTTCATTAGCACACTTTATGAAGTCGCTCTCGATTCACATCTGAAACCCCAGTATAGCTTGGTATCTAAACTCTGCGAGTCGAGGTAAGTTAGATTTCAAGGTCGTTTAGTATATAAACAAAGATTACCGAATACAAGTTTCCAAATAAAACCATTTCGGTGTCTTTTCAGTTAATAAATAATAAAATGGCAGCTGAAATTGTGAGTTTAGAAGAGGCGAAAGTTTTGTCTACGGGAGCTAAACCCGAAGTGTTGTTTATTGACGTCAGAAGGCCCGACGAACATAAAACCGCTATACCTACAACAATAAACATACCGGGTATGTTAAGTGGTTTTACTAAATTTAAAAAAAAAAGCTTATGATGGTTTTTAGTGGATACTGTCGAATCTGTTTTGAAAGACATGTCTTCTGTTGAATTCAAAGAGAAATATGGAAGAGAAAAACCGGAATTCGAGACGGAAATTGTCTTTCATTGTCACGCAGGGGGGAGGAGCGCTAGGGCTTGTAAAATCGCTAAAGATTTGGGATATAAAAAGTAAATTATATTGGAAATACTTGTTTACGTTGCCTATTAATTTTTTGGTTTCCTTTTTCAGTGTCAGGAATTTTAAAGGTGGCTTTTCAGAATGGAGTTCTTAACTGGAGGATTTCCAGTTGTTTCTACTTATCTGTATTAATTACAAATGAATATTATTTGGTTTATAATTGAATTGCATCAAATAAATAATCAAATTTGCAGTTGGTTTTATTTTCATATTATCCAAAATAAACTGACGTACAAATTTTACGTCAGTTTTTAACGTTGATACTTGAATTCAAAGTCATTGCATCAGCAAGAGCCTTACTCACAAGTCGCTACTTAACTTTAGTATTGATATCTGCCGGAAGCAATACTGATACAGTAAGTCTCGAGGAGGTGAAAGCTTTGAAGAAAAACCTCACCGTATTCTTCGTGGACGTGCGAAATTCTTCAGAAGTTCACCTGACCGGTGCCATATCTGGATCCGTGAACATACCACGTAATCTCCATTGGCACATTGAGCAAATCACTCAAAAATGACGATTTTCAGTCGATTACATCGCGAGGGAACTGGTAGACACCGCTGCAGAAGATTTTCTGGTCAAATACGATAAAAAGAAACCCAGTGTTCACGCGCCAATCGTTTTTAGCTGTTCCAATGGCAAAAGAAGCAGAAAAGCTCAACACATGGCTTGGACATTAGGCTTTAACGAGTGAGGGCAAAGCTGCTGTTTTGTCATTTTAATTTTGCACTTTCGAGCGCCTGTTTTAGTGTCAAAGTTTACCCGGGGAGCTGGGTCGATTGGACGCACAGGAGTCGCTTTGAAAACATCACGAATGACTCCTGTTAATGATGTTGCGCGATACAGCAACATGACGCTTGTCACGTTCCTCTTTTCTGACAACTGTTATGTAGCGACAATCGTAACGCCCAGTCGACTGTCTCTGGATATATAAAAAACAAGCAAGTTGTTAAATTCGAGTGTTGTTTATATTCTGCAAGGCTACGAAGAGCACCATTTCATCGAGTGACTATGAAGGGGCGTATTACACTCTCGGTTCTTTTCTTTGTGACAATATTTTTCGTGAAAGCCAAAGGATATCAAGACAGCAACGATATAGTCGCAATAGATGAAGTGAGAAAGCTGAAAGATAACTCAACAGTACTGTTCGTCGATGTTAGGGATCCTTATGAGCTGCGTGCATCTGGATATATACCTGGGTCAATAAATATACCACGTAAATATGCCTTCTTTTACCAATTTAAATTTTAGATAGAATGCCAAACCTGTTGATTTGGTATCTTAATTTTTATACTTTGTAATTTTTTAATAATAAATTCTGCCAAGGTCATCCTCCCACTTACAGTGGCAAACGAAACATAATTTCATATTATAATAACCGTACTCCATATTTCCAGTGTACAAACTAAGACATGCCTTCGAGGAAATATCTGATGAAGAATTTAAAAACATGTATGGAAGGAAACATCCGCACTTCGAAACACCCATTGTATTTACTTGCAGGACGGGGAATAGAAGCAGAAAAGCTATGTACGAAGCAAGAGCTATGGGTTACAGAAAGTAAGTTTACTCAGAAAAAAAATTATAAAAAACTAGATCAGGGATAAAGAAAAGTTTTTATGTTGAAAATCGCGAATATTTCGAAAGCCTCTAGAAATAACGCTAATAATATCCGAATAAAATCGAAAGAGAACACAATTTTGCGTCTAACTGTTGAAAAATTATTTAAACAAATCATTTAAAAAAATCAAGTTATCCATGAGTGTAATTTTCCAACTTTGGACGTTCATATCGTAAACACTTAACATTCTAGAGTATCAAGCTTAGAATGAAAAGGGTAGTATTTTTCATGCTCATTATGATAGTGAAAGCCGAGAAGAGATATCTAATTTGTTTCACGAGATATTTCAAATTTTCCGAAGCTCAAATTTCGAAAAGCGAAAGCGAGGTTAAGGCGAATACAAAACAAATAAAAGAGAAAACAACGAAGAAGATGATAGCAGAAGGAAAAAATGCAACAAGATAGCAAGAAGGGGAAAAAAAGAATGCACCGTAACCGAAAGATGGAATAAAACAAAGGATTTGATGAAACAGACACCGAAGAAGATAATAGGTAGGGGAGGAACAAAGCATAAGACAGAATGGTACAACGAGCAGTGTAGAAGGAGAGTTGAAGAAAAGATGAAAGCGATGTTAAGGCGAATACAAAACAAATAAAAGAGAAAACAACGAAGAATATGATAGTAGAAGGAAAAAATGCAACAAGATAACAAGAAGGGGAAAAAGTGAATGCACCGTAGAAGAAAGATGGAATAAAATAAAGGATTTGATGAAACAGACACCGAAGAAGATGATAGGTAGGGGAGGAACAAAGCATAATACAGAATGGTACAACGAGGAGTGTAGAAGGAGAGTTTAAGAAAAGATGAAAGCGAGGTTAAGGCGAATAAAAAATCAAAAAGAAAACATCGAAGAATATGATAGTAGAAGGAAAAAATGCAACAAGATAACAAGAAAGGGGAAAAAGTGAATGCACCGTAGAAGAAAGATGGAATAAAACAAAGAATTCGGTGAAACAGACACCAAAGAACATAATAGGTATCGGAGCAACAAAGCATAAGATAGAATGGTACAACGGGGGGTGTAGAAGGAGAGTTGAAGAAAAGATGAAAGCGAGGTTAAGGCGAATAAAAACAAATAAAAGAGAAAACGAAAAATATGATAGTAGAAGGAAAAAATGCAACAAGATAACAAGAAGGGGAAAAAGTGAATGCACCGTAGAAGAAAGATAGAATAAAATAAAGGATTTGATGAAACAGACCCCGAAGAAGATAACAGGTAGGGGAGGAACAAAGCATAAGAATGGTACAACGAGGAGTGTAGAAGAAGTTTTAGAAAAGATGAAAGCGAGGTTAAAACAAATAAAAGAGAAAACAACGAAGAATGTGATAGTAGAGGGAAAAAATGCAACAAGATAACAAGAAGGGGAAAAAGTGAATGCACCATAGAAGAAAGATGGAATAAAACAAAGGATTTGGTGAAACAGACACTGAAGAAGATTTTTTTTCATATCTACTAAAGCACAAAAGATAATAAATACCAGATACGCAGTCTTTTGTTTTGAAAACAAAACGTAGTTCTTAATCATGGATAGTGTGATGTGGGTTAAAATCTGTGTGGAATATGATTTTTCTTCATATCTCCTAAACCATGAAAGATAAATACCTCGAACCTTATATCGTTGGAAAGGGAAAAAATCAAATAATTTAATAATGTCAAAAGGTTTCAAATCCAATGGTTTCCATTTAAAAAAATACAACGTTGGGTCACATCTCGAAGCTGATGCAAGGCGCACATCAGATATCTATCACTAGTAACTACATCTAGCGTAGTGACTAGATGTTTTTAAATATAAATTATTTTAAATATGAATGAGTACTTAACAATTCGACCATCTTAATTGTTTGTTTGTTTTTCAGTGTTAAACATTACGAAGGAGGTTGGACTGAATGGGTTAAAGATACTACCAATTGAAAATAAATCTATGTACACATAGCCTGCTTTGTTTTACACTAACTTTTATCTAACTATTTTTTTAAGTGCATTTTTATAGCTAGTTGCAACCTAACAAATAAAGTCAAGTTTAATTTTAGTTGTATTCTTTTATTCCATCCCAGTATGTCTAAAAATTTATTACTATAACACTATCTCGCAGTATCTCGTTGCTTCCGGCGCAATAATTTTTCTAATCTAATCTGATTGCACAATACCTCCTACACGTTTTTAAAAATTATTTAATTTTTATTTCTACTCGTGACAGCGATGTTTTAGGAAATTCAGTTCGACAATTT
Source organism: Diorygopyx duplodentatus (assembly GCA_033557515.1). NCBI lineage: Eukaryota > Metazoa > Arthropoda > Insecta > Coleoptera > Scarabaeidae > Diorygopyx > Diorygopyx duplodentatus. The sequence continues at coordinate 8,575 of JAWQRJ010000997.1, forward strand.
ATAAAGAGTTTCAAGCGAAGAATTCCATAGAACTCGGTAGGTTACGTAATACAAGTCGGGATGCATAGACGCGTGTTAAACAACCTTCACAAAAATGTCCTCTCTAAATATTTACTTTACACCAGATTGCTTAGTATGGGGAATCCTGAGCATATAGTAACTATTGACGAGGTAAAGAGATTCAAGGACGATGGCAGTGTCCTGTTTGTTGACGTCAGGGAACCTCAGGAAATACAAGATACTGGACTCATTCCAGGTTCAATAAACATTCCACGTAAGTCCGTTCTGCTTTTCCAAAACAAAACACCTTAGAGAAGCAAATTGTATTTGCCACGTCATCAAATCATTGTGCTGATAAAAATGGAACTAAGTTTATTTTTTTAAGTGAATAAAGTAGAATTTGCTTTGAGAAGTACATCAGAGGAAGAATTCAAATGCAAATTCCAAAGAAATAAACCTGATTTTGAAACACCCATCGTGTATACTTGTCGATCGGGTAGAAGAGCTGGGGAGGCCATGGAATTTACAAGAAAATTGGGATTCCAGAAGTTAGTTTCTAAGGTTTTTTCGATAGCTGTGTACTCATAATTTATTTATTTTAGTGTTAGAAACTATGAAGGGAGCTGGTTAGAATGGGAAAAACATTGCAAATAAATGAAACAAACATAGAAACGTTGTTTTAATTAAAAAAATATTTAATAAGATAAAATTTAAATCAGGTCAGGTTTTATCAAAGTTCTTTTCGGTTTAAAACCACAACTGTTTCCGTCTGCTCGATGTCTGGGGATAACACTTATTTATTTAAAACTTATCACACCGTTAACATGCTCCGTTCTAAAACACTTCTGGCGACAATTACTGTTGTAATTACCATAATTACAACAGCAGTTTCTCAGGAAAAACAGGGCAATTGTTCGAAAAACCTGCAAATACCGGTTTGCTCAACAACTTGCTCTTCAGACTATCAATGCAGAGATACCGAAAAATGTTGTAGAACGATTTGCGGAGGTACCATTTGCACGAATCCAATTAAAGAAAATTTACAGATTCCTGGTAAGAATAGTGTTATTTCTGAACGTACTCTCAAAGTAAATTCAAAATTGCTAATTTTTTTTTGTTGCTTTTTAATGTGCTTTTGAGGGTCTTTCAGAAAAATTCGGCAGATGCCCAAATCCACCAACTGGCCCTTGGGTTTGCTCCAGCAGGTGCGGTTCCGACTCAGATTGCAGGGGAAAGAAGAAATGCTGCAGAAACAGATGTGGCGCCACGGCTTGTTTCAATCCAGAGATGCCCATTGTGTAATAGGACTTATTAATTTTCAATGTAATCATAATAATGCAACATTCTGTTATCTTTGATTGATTTCACTGGTAAGAAAGTATGAAGGTCCCTTTTATTAACTAAAATTAATACTTCTTCAATCTTCTTTGTACAGCACCATCTCTTAGACATTAGAAACCAATAAAAATTTGTGTATATCACTTATAATATGAGTCTGATGGCTATTTTTTATAACAATTTAAATAATTCGGAAATATCGCAGCAAAATTAAAAAAATAAAATACAGTCATCATAGAAAGAATTGGCAAAAACAGAATTTGTTAAAAGGTACAGGGTGTATAGTAATTCACAACCTTTATTTTTATGGAACAAGAAAGTCCCTCTCCAATAACTCTAAATTCATTATAATATTTATTAATTTTATTTCGTGATATGACAAATTAAGTACTTTAATTTTCTAGTTTTTTTCTTTTGAAACTTTATTACACTTTTTAAATACACAAAAATCATTTTTTCCTTTCATATTTCCAAACGTAAACAGGTGCCGATTCCTTACTTCCCCTTTTCAGTCTTTTAGGAGGTAAAGCACTCTTCCTACCTTCAACACACCTCTTAATTTCCACTTTCCGCTGAACGACTTCCAACTCACGTTCTCGATGAATCCTCTTCGCTAACTGTTTATAAAGACCTTTCCGATTCTTAGCAGCTTCCGATAGAGCGTTCAGATTAACGTCGGGCATCTCAACTTCACTTAGCTTCTCCAATACACTTTCGCTACTGTAATTTTCGTCGAAATTCTCTTTGAAACGTTTATGTTTGTTCTGCGTACCGTGATCTACATTACACAGGTGCAGCTGCGCCTGTAGCTTTTCGATTTTCCTTCGCTCTTGCGTTCGTTTCGTTACGACGTACTTTAAGTCTTGCGTCGACATGAGCCGGATTTGGTCGGGGGTGTCTTCTTCTTGAGTTTCCTTTTCGAAGTGGATTCCGTCTTCGATCTTAGCGTTGATCATGTGATGGTAAAATTCGTCGGGGTTCTTGTTGAGGGCTCTCTTACGCAGCAATTTAAGCGTGGCCTCCTTCTCATTGTGATTGTCCGCCCTTAGCTTGTAGTCCTTTTTTTTCTCTAGCAGACCGAGGTGTTTTCTGTTTTCCGGCTGGTGCCTTTCTCTGTGGGTTTTTTGGTGAGCCTTCGAAGCTTTTTTCCAAACGGACATATTGTAGCGAAAAACGCGTGGGGAAATTACAATTTTAACCTATTTAACCTTAAAAGGTATTAAATGTCAAAGTGACGTACGTGTGTAGGTCGCTTAGTTTGACGTGACGGCCGAACAGATTTCTTTTATACCTGACATGCCTTCAGTTTGTTTTAAATAGACTGAAGGTAGATGACGCATAGCCTAGATGTCTTTTGTTTCTTCCAAACAACAGTACAATCATTGTAATGGCAGATCCACGTATTAGAACTTTAAAAATTAAAACTGGTATCGTGAAGAGGTTAGCTAAAGAAAAGGTGACGTACGAAAGGGAGGCCGCCGCCCAGAGAGAGCGGATCGAACGTTTGAGACGCGAGGGGAAGGACGAGTATGACATTAAGAAGCAAGAGGAGGTCTTGCAGGAGAGTTTGATGATGGTTCCGGACTGTCAGAGGCGTCTTGTGAAAGCGTACGAGGAACTAAAAGCTATTTTAGACTCGGAGCAGGATTTGAAAGATAAAGAAGAGTACATAGCGGCAGTTCGTGTGTTAGAAGAGGCGAGGCTGCAGTTGCCGAAACCCGGAGAAGTGTTGCATATGTGTTAAGGTAGTTTTTTTTCGTAACGGACGATGAATAACACTAATTATTACGATTACGTTGCTCCGACGCAGAGTGCGTTCCACTCGCTCGACCCGAGATTAAATTACAGTTCAAATAGCTTAGAACCCCCCATTTATTATGTCGAAAACCAAAGTTACGACTTAACGTTATCCCCTCCTGAAACAGACGTAGAACAAAAAACCGACGATGACCTTTATATCGAAACTTGGTTATCGAAAATCGGAAAAATCCAGATTAATTTGGATTCGACGATCGATATTATCCCCTCGGAACGAAAATTAAACAGAACCCTTAAGCCGAACGTTAAAATTAGCTCTACAAAACAATCCCTAAGAAAATGTTTGCAAATAATCGAGAAATTAGAAGAAACGCAGCAGGATTTAAAGGACAACGTCGAGACGATGTCTTCGCACGATTGGAAACGTAAAACCGTCGATATCGGAAATTTAAAACGCGAATTCACCTCGTTAATGTCACAGTTCGAGAACGACCGCACGCTGCTTCAACTAAAAAAACTCGTCGCGAAACGTAACAAGAAGAGGGTATCGCAGAAACAGCGTCGAATCAACAAACGTAAGGAAAGGCTGTTACGATTAGAAAATCAGACGCGGGCACACAAAGAAATCGACGATTGGCTCGAAGGCATGAAGGACGCGGTCGAAAGGGTTAAAGCCGAAGAAAACATGAAGAAAGACGCCGACTGCGTACTCGCCGAGGTCACCAAAAAGAAATCCGACGCGCGCAAGCAGCTGTCGTTAATATCGGCGCTGATCAGGCTGAGGAACGTGAGAAACAACATCGCGACGCAACGCGGGGAACGGACGTCCGCCGAGGATAGATCGGCCTTCAACACGGTAACGGAAAAGCTGACCAACATGTGGGAGGACGTGTTTAGGGTTTACGCGAAAGAGGAACACGGCTTGAAGGTCATGTTGGAGAAGAATGCCACGGTGGACGGTACGAGGTACGGAACGAAAGCGGAGAAAACCATCAGGCAGTGGGAGTATTGCGTTTTCGGACCGAAATTTATACCGTCTCAAGTATACTGGGGGTTGACGTCGGCTGAGAAAAATATGGAAACTTTTGTTGCCATTCGAAAGAGTTGGGATACGTTTCTGGTGAAATCCGGTGATGGACAAGGGTCGAAAATTCCTGTCGGTTGGGTGATACCTTCGGAAAATGCTTCCGAACAATGGACTAAATATTTGTGTGACGATTTATTATAAATCTTAGCGTAACTTTTTTGTCCACTCGTTTTTATGTGTTTTTTTCTACTCATTAATACAAAAAGAAAGAATAAATGAAAAAAATGTATTTATCAATATCTAATAAAAATAAGTAGTATATTAATAAAACAAAAAGAATGTCACATTTAGTTTAAGTGTTTATTTACTAAATATTAGCATTTTTAGTTGTACCATTTTTTAAATTGCTTTAATAAAAGTAATCGAAGCTTGAGCTGTTGGTTTTTCCTTTTTCCATAAACATTTTTAATTAACCTTCTAGTTGGCGTATAAAATAAACGAAAGAGAAAGTAACATTATTCAAAATTTAAAATTCGCGCCTAATTTTAGTTACACCTATTTTCCACCAGGCCAACATAACCTTAATTTTAAAATCGAAGCTTTTTAGATTATATTTTAAAACCACACACCTAAATAATGAACGATTTCAAAACGAAACTAACGTACTTCTTCCGTAAAAAATCCGTAAAATATGCCATACCGTTTCTATTTCTGGTAGTAGGGGGCTCCTTCGGATTAAGAGAATTCGCAAGACTCAGGTACGTTCAATCGTAACTGGTTTAACTTATTGCGGCTTATCAAAAATTCACACCTTTTTTTTAGGTACGATTTCTCCCGAGTCAATCCTATACGTAAAGAAGCTGAAAGGTTAGGAATTCCGATGCGTAAACCCTCGGAAATCACTTTGGAAAAGCAGTACGAAAAGATGAAAGAAGTGGACATAGACAATTGGGTGCAGGTCCGAGGACCTCGGCCTTGGGAAGAGAATTTCGAGGAGAAAGATTGAATTCGCTTTTGTGATACTTTACGGTTTTAAAATACCTACAGTGTATAGTGTGAATAAAGTTATTTAAGTAGATGAAACATGAAATGTCTTTGATGTGTAATTGTTATAAAAGTTTGTACTTATCTGTAGTAAGTAAAAAATACATAATTTTGATTTAATTTAAATTATACAATCTATACATGTTATTTGTCACTTTGACGTTTTAACATAACCTCCAATTTTAAACAGTCAACCATCAACACTTTCTAAAACAATATTTTACAAATATGTTAAATAACGAAGACATAAAATCCAAACCAATTTCAAATGAAACAATTCTCAACTAACTCAAATAATAACAGCAGTCCGTAGTAAGTAAGAAATACATAATTTTGATTTAAGGCACAATCATATTAAATTATACCTACAATCTATACATGTTATCTGTCACTTTGACGTTTTAACATAACCTCCAATTTTAAACAGTCAACCATCAACACTTTCTAAAACAATATTTTACAAATATGTTAACTAACGAAGACATAAAATCCAAACCAATTTCAATAAAACAATTCTCAACTAACTCGAATAATAACAAGAAAAGGAGAAAACGTGACAGCGCTTCTAGCGACGAAGAAAGATGGTTAACGGCCATAGAATCGGGAAAACTGGAAGACGTAGATGACGAATTAAAGAAAATAAAACCGAAAGACCCGGCTCTGATGACGGCTCGTCAGCGAGCCATGTACGATCGCGGGTTGGACACCACGATCGGTACGCCGACGTTGATGTCTTTACCGACCGGTTACAAGGAGAAGGTAATGACGGCGGAGGCGATCCAAAAGGCGGCCATCAAGTCGCAGAAGCGCAAACAGATGGCCGACGAGAAACGGGAAAAGGACAAGAAGAAGACGATGGAACGCTTGCTGAAGAAGCAGGAGTCGAAAGTCGCCAGGGCGGTGAAGCCGAAGTCCATGAAGAACAGCGCCCCCGTCATCGTTTACCGTCAGAACGTGTACGGGTCGGGCGTCACGTTTCCGGAGAACATGGACTATCCGGTGGAACGCGCGATCGCTCCCGAACCGCCTAAGCCTAAGCTGTGTGCTATGGACTGCGGGAATTTGAAAAAGTACAATTGCTCGCAAACTGGCGCCGCTCTGTGTAGCCTTGAGTGCTATAAAAAGAATATTGCTAGTCGGATTTTATAAAATTTAAATAAATAATATTAATTTTTTTGGAAGAATCCTTTAGTTTAGTTGCAGCAACTCTTAATAGATGGTACTGATTGGCGGCGAAAATAAGAACTATATACTCTCTATAACATTTCAGATTTTTAGGTTATGTGCTTCTTTATTTTTGAAATACATGGTTATAATGTCCGCGACGTTTAAAAATGCTAAGCAGAAACTCTCCCAAAATGAATTGAGGAAGATTATGAACGAACACAAAAGCAAAGTTCAAAAGAATGTCAAGAAAATTGAATCACCGTTAGCAAAATATCCTTTTTACTTAGTAGCATGTTACATTTTACTTTCTTTTTTGATTATCCTTAATTTTACTATACATATAATGAGGCTGGTCAGCTAACCTGCGTTTTGTGTAAATCAATCGTAAGATCGGAGGCGGTATGGACAGTCCATTTAAACGCGAAACAGCACAGAGAAAACGTCGACGCCGCAAAACGGTTGAAAGAAAAGACGCACAATTTCACGACGTCAATAAAGAGACCTGCCACGCCGCCCGTGGAAGAACCGTCGAAAAAAATAAAAGGCATACTGAAGAATTCGAAAACGCCGAACGAAGAAAACGAGCTGCCGGAGGACTTTTTCGATCCCAAGGAGACGGTTAGTCTCCCGAAGTTGGGCCCCAAAGAAGAACCGGAAAAAATGGAGGTAGAAGTCTTGCCGTCCGACACTGTTTTACCCGAGGGGTTCTTCGACGACCCCAAGTTGGACGCGAAGGCCAGGAATTTAGAGTACAGAGATCCGGTGGAAGAGGAATGGGAAAAATTTCAAAAAGAAATACGCGAAGCCAACTCTGCGAGCGCCGCAATTATCGCAGAAGACCAAGAAGAAGCCACAAACGAACGGCAAATCGACGAAATAGATGAGCAAATTAACAATTGGTCCAGGTTTTTTGACTTTGAGACTTTACAGGCTCGTTTTTTTTTTAAATTTATTAACTCTGCTTTTTAGGGTGGTCAATTTGGAGAAAAAAAAAGTAGAGGTCATAGCAAATGCGCACCAAAAAGACGAGAATATGGACGCGGATGATAGTTCAGACTTCGATGATGATATAGATGAATATTTAGATTGGAGATCGAAAAAATCGTTTAAATAAATATACGTAAATTAGGTTTAAAAGTTTTTTTTTACATGTACAAATAATGTTGAATATATTAATATTTAAGCAAAATTTGTTTTAATAATTTCCTATGATTTAAATTGGAGGTTCTCAATTTAACCTATAACAATCTAATCCAGGAAAATATCTCTTTTTCTGTAGCATGCAAAAGGAGCATTAAAAAAATCAATATACACGTAAAATGTATCGAATTCACTAAAAAATAAGTACTTTGAGGTGGTTTTACTTACCAGAATCAGTTTTTCGTTCTTGCTCAGTTACAATCATTCAAAGTAATGTAGTAAGTCGAAATTACAGATTCCTACATTCTAGCTGTCATCCGATTAGCGCCATCTATACGATCTCGGTGGGCGAATAAGTAACCAAAATTATTCCGATAAGAGGGGGACTTGGTATATGATGAAAAATAGGTGGCAGCACAATAGAAATGAAGGGTATACTTTCCTGATATATCACGCTTTAAATAAATAATATTGAAGATTTTGATGAATTAAAATGTATTATGAATGAATTAAGGGAGGGTATAAGCCAAAATGTATGGTGCAAAACGTTGTAATAACCAAAATATTTACAATTGAAAACGCAACAATTTGAAAATCTGAAAAAGTTTCAACTGAAATTCCGTTATATATGGTATAGAATTGATTTTCAGAAAATTAAGGTACAATTTGTTGTACTAAATATTTAGTAAGACTATTATCATTCTCAATCGGAGAAAAGTGTGGCTGTTTACTATTAGATGGCGCTGGCGACGTTATTGAGAAGATGCAGTTTTTTCTTTATTTTTATTCAATAATAAACACTTATGCTTTAATTATAACTATATTTATTTAAAATTTAGTCATATTAAGTATTATTAATTTTTAATTTGGTTCAGCAATTAATTTCATTTGTCAAATATCACTGAACACCACACATCTCAGCATTCATTTATTTTGGGATCAGAAGAACTTTCAGTTAGCATGTCTCGAAAATATTAGGTAGATCAGAAAGTAATCGTGAAACATTGATCCAACTGTTCCTTTTAAAACATATTAGATAAAAAAGAGGAGGCAGATGGTAGAATTATTCAATTATAAATTTGTGAATACATAAAGTATAATAAATAAAAAATAAATTGACAAAAAAATTATGTTTACTTTTAAATTTATTCTCGTCTCATCTAAATGACATCAAACTTTTCAGAAAAGTAAATCGTACAGAACAATATTTCAAAATAATTTTTTTTATTTATAAATTAAAAAATATTTTTTTTATAAATTTTTTCAATTTTTTGAACTATAAATTAATTTTTTTAGCTGTGTTTTTGAATTTTTTCCAAAATATATGGAGGATCGATGCATTAAAAAATTTTCTTTAAATTCCCTCGGACTATTTCTGGTGATAGA
>JAWQRJ010000998.1:0-17433 GCA_033557515.1 Diorygopyx duplodentatus
GTTTTGATTTTAATAATTCTATTTTCTTTTTGTGTTTGTTAGTTATTTTATGAAGTGTGATTTTATTGAGGAATTTAGCTTTTGAAATGTATTCGTCAAGTACCAGAAAGTGAAATTTTAAGTTTAAATCTAAATAAAGGTTGTATAATGTTATGTTATAATTATTAACTTTTGTATTGTTTTCTAATTTCTGTTTTCATAAATTGTTGTTTTAATACTTTATTTCTGTTGATTTGTTTAGGAAATTTAAAATTAACAAAAGTAGGAATTAACTTAAAGTGTAGACATGTTTTGATAAATTTGATGTTTAACAGTGATTTATGTAGTTTAAGGTGTATAGTTTTCATTTGTTCAGAGTTAAGCTTGTATCGCTTGTATTCATAATGATTTAGAAAATTCTGTATTACCGATTTAATTAAGAATTCCAAGAAAGGAATTCTAAACATACTGATTAGTAAAAATCATTATTCTCCTTCCTTTCTTGGAATCCTTAATTAAATCAGCAATACAGAATTTTCTAGATCATTAAAAATGTTGTGTTTGATGATTCCTCGGCAAGTACTTCACCTTACGATGAAAAAAAATTGTGCAATGATCACAGCTCCAACGATCCCGAGAGCGAAGTGGAGGAAGAATGTTTTCTGTGAGCGGAATTTGTCAAATCGAAAATATGGTATAGGTGTGGAATTGAAAAATCATATGCGATTATTGCAGTTAAATAAAATGTATTTTGTTGCTAATATTCGTCTTTTAATTTTTTTTTTAATAATAAGTACTGTGTTTATACTTTTAAGAACCACCTTATTCTTTCTACCAATATCATCATTGACCGGTATTACCCTCTACGTGGCCGCTATTATCCGCAAAGTCTAGTAATTCCCACCAAGTATAATGTAAAAAGAATTAATAAAATAATCACGAAAAAAACTATCAGGTCGGAATTGTGAACTATTTATAAAATTTTAATTCTGCACGTTGATAACTTTGAAAGCACTCTGAAAGCATTGCAGCTTTGATTTTGTGTCTTTCGCCCTCCACCCTAGAAATATTTTAAATAGTGAATACGAAACTGCCAAAAGGGACACAGACGTACACGTTTTTATGTATGTTGTAAACTTGTATAGATATACTATTAAAATATATGTCGTTTGTTTTTGGAACTCGGCTTAAAATGGGATTCGATGATTCGACCTATCAAATCTTCGTGGCATATTTTTCAAGATTCATCAACTGTTAACATATGCACTTCATAGTTTTTAAGCTGCAGCCCTTGAATTCAAAACAGCTAATTATAATTAGCATGCAACAACGTGCTAATTATGAAGAATGATTATGTGGTAACAATTCTTAAATCACGACAAATTTCTTAATTTCTTCTAGATTTATGGAGCTTCTAATACGCATATGTACGAGATTATAGAGCTACACCTCTTTGGTAGAAACACAACTCTTTATAGGGAAAATTCAAGGTATGATTATTCTTAAGTCGAAACTGTTAATCAGTGATGGATACTGTCTTTTAGTTTCTTATCAAACCAAGATTTATTCAGCGCAATTTAATAATGGAAACTAACCAATTAATTAATCAAAAAATTAAATGCTGCCATTCCATGAAGAAATGGCCGACTTATATTTTAAATACTGCTTCTTCTTATGTAAATTTTGTAAGGGCTTCTTATACATCTACCTATCATTTAATAAAGTTGCGATTGTTTTGACAATCTTGTAAAGTTTGGTAACATCTATATTAGCTAGCTGTATACCTATTATTCTTGGTAATTCGTATGGTTCATAATTGAAGTGACTAAACATAGTTTCTTAATTATCTCACCGGAATTACTCATAGCAAAACAACGCCATTCAACCCATGCTACCGTTAAGATTTGTTAAATTGTTAATAAGCCACTTTTTCGAGCACCAAAATGTCTTTGTGGACATGCTTAATAGCTCGTATTTACTAAACTATAGGTTTAAGTACTGTATTAAACTGTTACTTACTCTAATTCGTTCCCGAATTGTTAGTCTATAATTTATAGATACTACTTACACCACCTCGCACACCATACGTATAAAATGCACCATAGTCATTTTGAAAACTGTTTTTCAACAGAACACTGCATACCCAAAACGCGCACATCTACCTGCATGACAGCGAAACACCTGAGTTAACTGTTCATTTTACCGGCATGGAATTCTTATTAGCACTGAAGGATGTGTTAAGTGTACACGTCATCAGTTTATTTGTGCCTTCCGGCGAAAACCACACAAGATCATTGTCAAAGGTACGTCACTTTTCTCTGAAATAGAAGAAAAAGGAAATGCTACAATAGTAATAGGAGGACGGCGCGCTTTACTAGTTGTAACGTTTAACTTGTGAGATATAAACAAAAAGAGAAATCGTTGCTGTATTCATTGACCTTAAGCGCTGGTTTAGTGCGTAACGTAGACTTACAACCTTGCTTTTGGAATAAATTTATTTCTATCTCCTTGAATGAAATAAAACTGTAAACATCACAGGGTCGGATTATACAGTGTACATTAAGTAAGGAATAAATTTATTATCTTGGAATAAATTCATTTTCAAAATTATTTTATGTTCTCCACTGTTGTTTGCATGATAACCGAAAATTTACTATTTTATTTACCGCAGTGTACAATAATGAATAAAAAATAAACAACAAATGAAATAAACAACCAACAATATGTAATAGAGCACTAAATGGTAACATCAACAGTCATAATCAATTTTCGGTGTTTTAGACCCTTTTTTCTAAAGCTATAACATCTGCTACAATCATCAAAATTACTCGAAATTTTGGAACCGTGGCAAGAAAGGACTAATCATAATACAGGTGGTCCATAAAAAACGCCTCAAGCCGTAGCGTCTACAGTTTTCATCCGAATTGAAGCATTCCAAAACCAAATTGTATAGTTTGAAAAAGACTACAAACTGGCCACATTAGCATTTTTTTAAAGTTCTTCTCTTCGATGACTAACGATGGTCAACTTAATTTTTTTAAATGGAATGCTATTTTTTTTTATTCGATCTGATAGAGTGTTTTCTCTGCATTCAGCCCTGTATCACAAGTTAAAAGTTGTTTTTAAAAAAGTTATTAATTTAATTTCAATTTATTTATTTTATTTTCAAAACTGTACAAAACAATTTTCAACGACGATTTAGTTTGAATGTTTGGTGCGGAATTTTTGGTGATCGAGTAATCGGGCCAGTTTTCATTGATGGCATTCTCAATCAACATAGATACCATCAAATACCGAATGAAAATTTAGAATATTTTTTGGAAGAACTTCCGTTTTCTGAATTGATCAGTGTTTATTTTCAACAAGATGGGGCGACGCCACATAACGCCCGAATAAATGTAAATTGGTTAGGAGATAATTGATTGGATGGGAACTAATGGACCAGTACGTTGGCCTGCACGTTCGCCAGATCTTACACCCCTCGATTTCTTTTTCTGGGGCTACCTCAAAGATACGACAACATTTATGCGACAACACCAGAAAATGTGGAAATTCCGAGGCAGAGAATAATCGACGTTTGCCGCGAAATACCTGCAAACTTTTTGATAAACTCAGTACACGATGTAAATCGAAGGTGCGAATTGTGTATTGAGCATAACGGCAGCCAAATTTGAACAATACATATAGAGTTATTTTGTTATTTTTTATTTTCTCTTTTAAATTTTTTCAATCATCATTTAGAACGAAGCCGAACGTGAAATAAATATGAAATAAAAATAATTGGATGACATTCCCCAACTTGTGCTGCAAGGCTGAATGCAGAAAAAAAACTCTATCAGATCGAATACAAAAATATATAGCATTCCATTTTAAAAAATTAAGTTGACCATCATTAGTCATCGAAGACAAGAACTTAAAAAATGCAAATATGGCCAGTTTGTAGTCTTTTTTAAACCATACAATTTGGTTTTGGAATCATTCAATTCGGATGAAAACTGTAGGCGCTATGACTTGAGGCGTTTTTTATTGACCAGCCTGTATATGGAAGAATAGTAAATTTAATTGTCTATTTTGAAATATACCATATGGAATTTGCAATGAAAATGTTAACTGAATAATAATAATTTAACTTATATTAGCTTGGAATTAAAAAAATTTAAAAATATTAAAAAAATCGTGTAAAAAATGCAGGTACATTTATTTTAAAATTTAATTCTTATTTGGAATACGTAGTCGCTGGAACATATGTGGCAGATACGTGTTCTCTATTATTAATAATTATTCGCACACATCAATTGGTTTCAACACTTTTTTAATCATAGTTTAAATATTAATTTGCTTTTTTGTGCACGTAATCACTCCCACCGTGATGTAGTTGGTACCTTTTTAAGGATAATACAGAAAAAAATACATCAAGTCAAAAAGTGCTCTCAACTAAGTTAATAGTGTATAAAAACAAACAAAACTATCGATTTATTTGATAGGGAACTAATTAGTAATTTGAGCGGTTTTAAAATTTCTTTATTGTTGAAAGCAACAAAAATACGATTTTATGAGCACCTAGTATATATTACTATCAACGCATTTATTACAGTAACCAATTATATAAATGAAATAATGGAGAAAACCCAACATGCAGTAATTACAAGAGTAAGGTGAGAGCGGAAAAAAACAACGTAAGAATTAGAAATCAATTAGGCTCGGTACAAATTAAACGCCCGACAAATTAATTACAAAAGTAGGCTGGAACGGTAAACATGTCCAGAAAAAGGGAGAAAAATACTATTAGAGACACTTTTTGCCCTCACACAGAGGCGTAATGTTAATTGCGTCGTAGAATTGATGTGAGCAAATCAATATTTCTTTAACACGGTTACAGAGCTATAGCCATCAATCAAGAACACCGTGACACGTATACGAGTAACATTAATTTGTTTTAATAAGCGTAATTCTGTCGACATGGACGGTCGGACAATTTGCGCTCGGTTTATCCTCGGAGCCAATGGGATAGCGCAAAAAATACTGGACGCGCTTGTTTGCTTTTTTATATTGCTAACAAATCATAAATTCATACATCCTTCGGTGTAAAAATAGCGAAAATGGAAAAAAACATTTTTGAATAACCGGTATCGTAGTGGGGGATTTGGCGTATTGTTTTCAATATTTGCAATGTTGACCTGAAACAAGGGGTTGGTTTAAAGGGAAACCAACTGTTTTTAAAAAGAGTGAATTACACTCAGTGGCTAAAAACAAAATATGGTCGCAGATGAGTAGCTGCAACCCTAAGAGAATTTCAATTTTGTACACATGGCTAGACTTGATTTGTGAACTTGTACTGCTTGGAGATCAATAAGGCATTATTATTATGAATCTGTAGTATTTAGCGGTGCTACTTTTAGGTAATGGAGTTTTATGAATGTGTTTATACCTTAATGTCAAAAGTCCAGTGAAACTACGTTTACGAACGCACCCTTCATTCGAATACGCAACTATTGCGATTTCAGAAATTCCGTATCGATTATGGGGCGGTTACATAAAACATAAACAGGATCGTCCCCCCACGGCCCCAAAAACCTCTCGGGGCCACGAACTCGAACAGGTTACAAGGCCATATTTCACAATGATCCTCCGGTAACCGAAATCATACATATAATAGGTAATTTCTTGCATTAATTACTCGATTAATTATTAACCGTAGCAATCATAACCCTTCCCTTCGGCGAGACCGAGGCGCCCTCTATAGATTATGCGCCCCTCGTAATAAAGCCCGACCGGGAATTCCCAGCACGCCGACGTCTCCGCCCGCCCGCGCCGCCCCGCGTAACTCAGTTTTCGCCAGAATGGAACTCGTTAGCGGTGTGATTGCACTTTACTAACTAAACTAACCGACGTAGGTCGGATAATGCGTCGAATAACGGAATTAAAGCGTACTTACCGGCCGCCGGTTGAGGTTAGATTTAGCTATATGACGGTCTGATTGCGAACGCTGATTGCCACCAGTCTCATTCCAACGTTATGTATACTTTTTGACAGGTACAATAATACTGAAAAAACAATTAGAATGTTCAGAAAATGAGTTTGTAATTATTTATCCCCTAATTTTCATAGAACGTCTTATGAAAGTGGCAAAACTACAAACAACAGTCGATGACGTAAATGATTAGACTAAAAAGTGGCTCAACGACTAGATGAAACCAAATCTGTACCTACATGTGAACTTTACTAACAGAAAATGTGAATACGTTCCAATCACCATAAATAATACCTGTATACCGTGTTCCAAAACAGCAAAGTATATTGGTATGACGTTGGATACCAAGTTCCATTGGAAGGTGCATATAAAGGAAAAACGTGATGAACTTGTGAACTGTTGGTACACAATAAATCGGTACTGTGTAAGCAAATACACTCAAAACAATGTAACATAAATATTCTTCAACGCTGCCAATGTTCATAAATATTCTTCAGGGGGATCGTTGATGCACCCTGGTACGTCAGAAATGCCGATCTGCACAGCAACCTTAAAATGGAGACAGTGACCAGTGCAATTGGAAGGTTTGGCAAGAATCATGAAGGAAAAGAATGCTTCCAAAACAGAGTCATCAGGAACATCGTTGATGCACCCTGGTACGTCAGAAATGCTGATTTGCACAGCAACCTTAAAATTGGAAAGTTTGGCAAGAATCATGAAGGAAAAGAATGCTTCCAAAACAGAGTCTTCAGGGACATCGTTGATGCACGCTGGTACGTGAGAAATGCCGATCTGCACAGGAACCTTAAAATGGAGATGGTGACCAGTGTATTTGGAAGGTTTGGCAAGAAGCATGAAGAAAAAGAAAGAAGTCGACCCCACGTAAACGTTGAAGCGGTTTAGCTGCTTGACAAACAGTGAGCTAGTGCGCAGACTTCAAAGGACAAAATCATTTGAGTTGTGAAGTGAACTTTAAAAGCGGACCACAATGAATTACAGTAAAACCATTAATGCATAGACAACACATACTAGGGCAGCTTCACCACTAGTAGATATGTGTAAAACCCTGACCTTAGAGACCAGAGAGGCATATCGTGCCGTTGTTGAGGGAGAACGGAGAGTGGACCATTGTTTCCCATGGTGACGGGAAACCATACAGAGCTGGGAGACGAGGCGTTGAAGAAGGGTGCTTTAAATATAATTTCGGAGAATTCCGAATATAATTTTGGAGGCTAGTACTCACCCTTTTCTGCACGTGCCTTATGTATTATTTGTTATGTGCAACAACGTCATCATACATGTGCAAATTTTGGACGACTTTTAACGTTTTGGTATCCCCATCACCAATGTAATTTATACACTTACGTAACACTATGTAACTCCACGGATCGGGAAAACATTTCTTTTACCGAAATCAATTGTTATTATATAATTATTAGACAATTGAAATAACAATTGTCTACAAAACTTATGCAATATAATACCCACAATTATTGTAGGTATTATATAAAAAAGATAGTAAAAATTTTAATTACTTTTATTAATTTTAATAAATGAAAAATTTTAGTTCGTTGTTTTGAATAAATTTTAATTTCCTTTGATATTTTGATTCATCAGAAGTTGCAAAAAAATATGCAAAAATGAAACATTAAACGCAAGAGTCAATAAAAATAACAACTTAAGCTTATATCAGAAAATTTTCATTAGGATAATAGTTTTTTTTATTTTTTTAGTTGATGATTGATGAATCCCGGTTACCTAAAACTTTAAATCTGTTGGAGAAATGAAACTTAAACTATGTTTGATTCTGGAGACAAAGGTATTTGCAGGCAACAAACCTGAATGAGAAATACTCTTTTGACTACTACGGATGGACGGGTTGACGGAGGTAGAGTTGGTCCAGGCTTACAACACCATGGCAACATTTACTTTCTTTTACTTTTTTACCTGAAAGTGTATGAGAGTATTGCATTCGTCAAAAATTGCTGGAGGTGAGATTTTGATATATCTTGATGAATTAGGCTAATCTAAGCCTAATTCATCAAGATAATTAAGCCTAATTCAAAAAAAATTCAAAAAACCCTTGGGCAGGCCAACTTTGTTTTAAAACCAGGTATTTTTGGTATAGGTTATAAAATTTTTGCAGCATCTACGTCACAGCTGTGACGTCATCGAGTCCTTTTTGAAGTGGCAACGTACGTTTTTTGAAACACTTTGCGTTGAGATAAACTGTAAGGGAAATAGAGTTTACTAACCTCTATACTAAGCAAACATTTTTTTTTACTTTAAATGTCCAATAATTTCTAAACGGTGTGACTATGCACATATTTTTGTATATTGAATAAAATCGACCATAAATTCCACACGGAATTTAAAAATGTAATGATATACAGGATATTCCATTTAAAAAACTGAACTTGTGTAGTGTTTAGAAGAAATGGGACACTCTGTAGAGAGAGTATATGAAAATAATGTCGTTTTGTAGGGGAGATTAAGTACTGTAACTGTTATTTGAAACATTTTTTGCTGAAATGAAATCTAATAGGGCTAGGACTCGTATTACTAACCTCCATGTCAATGACGCAAATGTCACTTTTTGTAAAAAAAAGGCTAATAACTTCTAAACGATACGATTTTCGCCAAATGCATGTTTAATAAAATGGACCACAGAGAATGGATATAATGTGTTTCAATTAAAAATCTCAAGTTGTATAGCGTCTAGAAGAAATGGGACACCCTGCATCTATGAATATACGTCTAGAAGTATTTTCAATATAAATTAACTACAATAAACAAAATTTTGAACAGAATTGAAAACAGACATAAATTACAAAACAATACAACTTTAATTACATCACATAATATTAAAGACCAAATACATACTATATACAGATCATTCACATATCAAGGCAGTATATCTCATAAATTAAAAAAAAAACATTACAAAGATGCGACATTACCGCAACATTAAAAATAGTGAATTCCATAGCTAATAGAATTATAACAACAAAAGATAAAATAAATACATTGGAGAAAAATGATGTATATCAACTCGAATGCAACAGTTGCGGTGCAGTTTACATAGGCGAGACCGGAAGAAAACTTGACACGCGAATCAAAAAACATCAACAGAATATAAATTCTGCATTCGGTAGACATTTCCCAACATATCTACATGATTTTGATAAAAATAATAACGCAAAAATTCTCAAAGAAATAAGAATATCACATTGAGAAAATAAAAAACACCAGAAGTGATATAGAATATCTCAACGAACAAATAAATAGTCATAAAAATATTATTTACTTATAATAATATATAAGTATGTAATAATAAATAAGCACATTTCCCATTTAAGAAATAAGATACACTTATACAAATATCACACTCATTGTTTGACAAGTAAGTGAAATATAACACAATGCCCCTGATGATGTGTAACACACGAAACATGTAGGACAAGATTTTAAATAAAATAATCGGAGTATAATTTGTCATACCTTTACTATTAATAGGACCCGATTAAAATGAACACAAACGAATCAGTATAATAATCTTCGATAAAAGCTTCGATACAAAAATTATTGTTGCTGCAAAAGGAGCAGAATTAAGTTTTCAGCTTCCATAATACGTAAAATATGTTCCTCTTAGAATCTACATGTCGATCTTAGGATCAAATTCTGAAGAGGACGGATCTTTCTCAATATTAAATTGTATTAAAACGTACAATTTGGAAAAAATTCGTTTCGAATTAAATTATCATACTTATCTATACTTTTCATACAAAGTGGAATATTAAAACAATTGCCGGTTGAGGAAATTATTAAAGATTTTGCACGCAAAAAGTGTAGAAAAGTGTACCGAAAACGAATTGACTGAGCGATAATTTAATGTTTTAATTCCCACAAGTTCTATTTTCCATTTTCAAGTCATTGCTGTCTTATCGCCTTTTTATGAGAGCAATGTGCAGATTTGATTTGTAGCAAAATAAACAAAACATGTTGTAATCCGTCCTAAAGATACGAGTACTTTTGATCTGAAATCAAGATTCTAAATTTGTTATGTCACGGTCTATTTCGTATTGAGCTTGTGTAAGTGTACAAAAGCCCATAATAGTCCAGTGCAATAAGATTTATCGAAAACTCCAGGAATCAAGTAGAATTTCTTTTGGAAACAATCCTGTTCTTACGCTAACTTCAGTATATCGTAAATAATTTTTAATTTTTGTTCTTCAAAATAATAGTTTGCAGTGTAAGCTTTTTTCTCGTAAGCATAATATTCGAAATAAAAATTATTTAAGTTGTTCACACCATCACCACCTTTCTTTGAAAAGTCTCCGCAATGTGCAGAAATATTTTTTAACAGTTTACCAGCTGAGATTAAGTATATTAGCATAGGAAAACTTCTCAAGCGAATTTAAAATTATGTTTTGGTGAATAATTGTTTTTACTCTCTAAATACGTCACATGAAAGTGAACCGATATATGCCTAATAAGAGGAAGTGCTTTAGTTTTTTAGAAAATTTTAATTCAATTTCTGATAATCCGTGGGGAGGCATTATATAATTTTTCTAAATGCACAGTCGATTTTTGGGAAGTAGAACATTTATGTCTACTGATAATTAGTTTTGATTTTCTTCGAGCGTTGTTTTCGTGATTGCCTCCACTGTAGTACTAAGAATTTTTCTGAATACAGATGACTTATGAATGTACTTAGATGCATTATGAATGTACAACTCGCAGATGTCTAGGATATTCGCTTCGTTATAAACAAATTCAGCAGGGTATCTTAACGGGTGTTACTATTTTTAATTTCTCTCACCTGAAGGCAGAAACCGAAAGTAATTCGGTCATCAACATTTTGATGGTGAAGTTTTGATATATCTTGAAGAATTGTGGTATTCTAAGACTAATGATAATGGTATTCTTAATGGTATTCTAAGACTAAATATCATTTTTGACCATTGGTGCGTCCGTCGGGATGTCCGGATGTACGTTACACAATTAGTTTGTAGTCCACATTTTAGGTAAAAAAAAGTTTCAAATAAAAGCTGCATGATTTCAGCCTTTCTCTGTTCTAGATGTATTTCCATATATACAGGGTGTCCTATTTCCTCAAGACGCTTTGCAACTTCAGGTTTTTACTAGGAAAACCCTATATATTATACATTTTTGGATTCCTTATGCAATTTATGGTCTATTTTATTAAATATACGTATGTCCAAACTCGCACCGTTTAGAAGTTATTAGACATGTTATTAATGTGTCTAAAAACACAATGAAGCTTTTAGTGTCTTCAAAATCAATAACAATTACATTATAGCCATTTTATTTTGTGAGATGACCATCAATAATGTTGTCGCTGTAGCACACTTTCAAATAACCAGTAGAAAAGTAGCCAGTAGAAAGTAAAAAAAAGAAAACTAAAAAAAAATGTTTAAAAATGTTCTTTCAAGTTTACTTAAACAATAGTTACTTCTTTATTATTTATAATAAGTTCACTCCTGTATGGAGAATATTTCACACTTTTTTCTGTGAATAAAATAGCTTTTCTTTCAAAAAGTCTCATCATAATTGTCTAAATCTAATTCTCTAAATTGTCATAATTTAATTTTTCAAAATTGTCTAAAATTATAAAAGTGTATACAGCCAGAGGATTGAAGTCGGTACCATAGCCACGCGCATGTCCACACAATACATACAATCCATCCTCCGCATAGGTCTGTTAAACCACGCCCGCTATACCTCTTCGATATGTAGGCGTGGTTAGATTTTTAAATATGCGTTTCGCATCACAAATCCGGCGGCGTTTCGCATCACAAATTTAAAGCAGTTCGGGTACATCCCCGTTCGTACCTACGCCTTACTCATTGCCGCTTTTGTGTATGTTGCAAGCTCTATTGTCTACTGTCCACCAAACAATCAAAGGCATATCGATGAATCTGCAGAAACATCATAGCTTAATCGGTGACAAAGTACTTGAAAAACAAAACTTATGGATACCTCCACTGAAGTATTATAGCCATCATAGAGTGGTAAAAGGCATATCTAAATGAATAATGAATGAAAAATTAATAATAAACTTGAAGGCCAACTTTAACACGTGCTCTTATGGACTGTCTTCGAAAATTTCTCTTTTTCTTCGTCTAGGAACGATATTTCATATAAATTTCCTTGTGAATGCAAACCTGAGGCAGTCATAAATTATAATTATAAGGAAAATTTAGTTCAAATTATCATCAAACAGAAATAAACGCATGTCAGGTGTTAAAAGTATTACTAGTAAACTTTTTGATATTTCTGCAACATCGAAAGCAGACGTTTTTCTCTAAAAGCTCCTTCATAAAAGCTCAAAATTCGCAGTATAATAAGATGAAATTACTTCATCATGTATTTTCCGGAACGTAAGTGCTGTAAATGAAAAATCAACAATATTATACCAATGACCGAATAAGAAGATGAAGAAGAAGGTTAGGTGAATTGAGGTTAATTTGAGAATTGATATTTGAGCCGCAATTGTAATGTTTTAAATTTGGTATTCTTTCTTATGTTCAAATGGGATTTTAAGAATTTATTTTATTTTAGAATATTGTTTTATTATCCTTTTATAAGAATGGATTTATGTTCCTTTTGTGCAATCAACATTTAATGCCCATAACATTTGAAAGGAGATATTTCTAAATTTTACGTACATTTACGTAGTAATATTAAGTAAAAGAGCACTAGCTACTACACCCGTCAACGTGCCAGGTTCAACTAAAGCAAATCCAACACCGGTATTCAGACACCGGTATCAGATTTGAGCTATCTAGCACCAAAACATGACTTTCCATTTAAAACCATAGAAAATGGGCCACCTGTACATACAAAAAGAATGGTATTCACAACCAGACGTCTTCACATTCTCAGACAGCTGAATTTGCGAATTTAATTATTCAGGTATTCAAGAAGGATGATGTTGCAATTATGCAAAAAATTTAGGGGTACGAAGACAGTAATTAAGGAAAATCTTACGTGACTGAGAGCAGAACCTGTCAAACAATTTTTTCTTCTTGCATTCCCAAAATTTAAATATTTTTTAAATATAATTTTGGGTTACAAATTATTATATGTTACATGCTATTAAATAAACTCTTGGCATTCGTTAACTGGATTTTTCGGAAAGTATTGAGGAATAAAGGAAGGTCTGAAAAAGGATTCGGAATTCTAGGTGTTTGAAATAATTTTTTCGTTTACCTGTAATTTCTGTAGAGATTGCAGTTCTTTAGTGAATAAAAGAGCTTTAGCTATTAATCCAATAAGAGTGAGTCGGGTAATCACATATTTAAAGTATATTTTTGCACACTTTCCAAAATTCTTACTGCACTTTTTGTGTAATTTTTTTGTGACAAAAAGCATGTTTCTACCAAGTAATATGTCTGTCTAAAATGATACCTAGATATTAGTCTGTACTAAACCTACGAAATGGTCGAGTACAAAACATATGCGGACAGTTGCATGTAGTAAATGTGCAATTCATGTAATGAATTTTAATTCCGCCTTATCTACAACTTTTTCTCTACTATTACCTTAAACCACCAATGAAATATCATCCGCGTATGAAATATTTTTCCGTCCACTTTTAGTTTAATAAGATTATTTATACAAATTCGACAAAGCAATGTCTCCTGGGAAATACCTATTTTAATAATTCCGGTTAGACATTTTGAGCAGAACCGATTATGACTTTAAGGACGCGGTTGTTTAAATAACTCCTAAAGAGAGTTAAGCTTAATCCTCTAATTTTTATGTTTTCTTTTTTTTAAAAAAAGGATACTATGACACATAGACCATGTCGAATATTTTCCTGAGATCTAGAAATATAGCCATGTACTTCTTCCTAGAATCGACGCATCTCAAAATCTTCTAGGTCAGTTCGATCAATGTTTTTTCTGTTGACATATTCTGCCCACAACCATATTT
This sequence comes from Diorygopyx duplodentatus, assembly GCA_033557515.1. NCBI lineage: Eukaryota > Metazoa > Arthropoda > Insecta > Coleoptera > Scarabaeidae > Diorygopyx > Diorygopyx duplodentatus. The sequence continues at coordinate 13,913 of JAWQRJ010000998.1, forward strand.
AACATAGACTAAGAATCTTTTTGAAGCAGTTTTGAAATGTTACTTATAAAAGAAATTGGCCTATAGTTGATCATTTAGTACTTGCCCTATGAATAGGGGTGATAAGTTCTAGATTGGATGATTAAATTATTAAGATTATTTTTATTGTTTTTGTTTGGATTCCATCCTTTCCTGGGGATATCACATTATTTAATTTAAAGACATCCAAATGTCCAAGAAATTTTACAACCATACCAAGTGACAACATTAGCCCAAAGTATCTCAGTATGAAGTAATTAAACATTCCATATTTCACATACTGAACACTAAACTGCTACTATTATTATTACTATTATCTACACTACTGAAGTCACCGTCAATCAAAAACCTGTAAATAGAGCCTTTAGAAACTTGGGATGGGTACAAAATATTTAATTGAATTTCTTTCTTTTATATTTGTTAATTTGTCAGTTTACTCTTCAAATTAAAAAACCTCCCCTCATTTCCCTTCAATTACTCACGCAATACGGATCAATTAAACAGAATCAAGCAGTTTAACGCATCTGTTAACTTCTTCTGTAACTTAATTAAATTCGCCAATTAGCTCCAATTTTTCACTCTCGCTTCTTTTAAATAGCATGAGTGGCCGATCGGCGAATCCCAGGGGGTCAAAAACAAAGGGATGTTATTAATTCCACCCTCGTGCTCTTAAAAAAAACAGCCGATGTTCGGAGCGGCTCCACCGCGTCTCGACCTCTCGGTATATAAGAAAGTCTTAATCAAATTTCCCTCGGTCTCCGGTAGATGGCGCTGTCCCGGCCGTTAAACTTCGCAATTCATAAAGTAATACCTCTCGCGGTCATTTCGTATTCATGAACGGCGAACAACTTAACCGGTAAATTAAGAAATTAACCTATTCCCACATGGATGCTTTATTGTGCGTTTACTTATTCATTCGGGGGAAGGGGGGCAAAGGAAGACGGGACTCGGTCGGTAACGAAGCGAGCGCCTTCGTCCGCCTCGGCCCAAACTTCGTGAAATGTCACGGCTCGCTTTTCTTTCCGCCTTTTCCTCTTTTACTGCGGCACGTTTTGGCTCTTTTCCCTCTTTTTTTTCGTGGTTTGGCGTGTGTAGCCTTTCTCAAATGTCAGTTGTGCACGAGTGGAGCCATTTAATTGCATTTTTAATTGGCGGATAAAGGTTAAAAAGGTTTGGTCAGTTTGACAGATGGTGTGACGTCAACGAAGCTTCATTGGTTCCGTTTTGTGTAGTAGCGTAGTACGGAAAGTATCAAAAATAACTTGCGTGCAGTTATCAGGCGTAAGGGTGGTTTCTTAGTATTATTGTGATCAGTTCGTTCTGAAGATGCCGTCTGCAATGATCGGCGAAACGTCAACGGAGAGTTTCTTCACCGACGCGACAATCACCGGAAAGCCAAGAAGAGTACTAATATATTATTTAAATTGGTATTTACTATTACAGAAGACCAATAGAGTATGTAATCCAATGGTGTTTTAAATGGAACGTGCTCTTTTATTTTTGACAATAATTAATAAAATAAAACAAATAACATGTTTTTTCCTAATGATGTAATAACTATTTCACTATTGGATATAACATTATATTTTACTGCTACGCACCGATTTATCAAAAATTAACTCGCGAATACTTATCAGTGCTTTTTTCAATTCTGAAGTTCATTGTACACAACGTAAAGTAACAATAACTTCGGTTTTATTGTCAAACTAATGTTGCAATGTAGGCAACCCATTATACCTTTATTTAACCCATCTTTTTCTTTTAATTAAACAAGATGTTCTCAACTAAAAATATTAGCACTAAACCACTACAGTTTAATTATAACCGTTTAATTATTTTTGCGTTGTGAGACAAGCTTATTATTAGTCGAACCCTCATTTTTTTAACAATTGAACTACTGTTATTACTATTCTTTCCTCCTCTTCCTATCGGTTTTTTTACTCCCTGCTTTACTACTCACATTAAGTCCTTTCGTCTTCGGAAGAAATGATCGTAGTCGTACCGCTAGCATTTTTATTATTTTTTAAATGCTCATGCAACTTTGCGGAGTGGGTTTAGCTTCAGTTACGGTTTTCTCGCCAACCTTACCATTATTTTTCCCAGCATAATTGCTACTACTCTCCGCACTCTTTCTCTCACCTTTTCCTGTCGCAGTTTTCTTTTGTTCTGCTCCAGACTGAGCTTCGTTGCTACCTTGAGACGACAAGCTATCACTGTCACTCGTAGATCCGCTTGTATCGGATTCACTAGACGAATAACTGCTTCTCAAACTGTCCCAGAAACTCTCCGAAGAGCTTTGGACTTCAGGCTGAGTAAACAAAAAAGGTACATTTATGATCGCAGGAAATTCTGAATAAAATAATCGTGAACGTACATACCTGCATGCGGATATCAGCAACGCCTTTATAACGGTTGGTGGCAACAATATCTAGTTCTCTAACAATCTCAAATGTCTTGGAGTTATTATAACAGACTCTTCCGTTGTCTTGGGCACCACAGGTTGCGGTACATTGGTCCTCTATATAACATGTTGTCTCGGCAGTCCCCGGAATATCTTTACAGCAGTTTCCATTTTCTATCTAATCATGGATCGCATCGCACATCGCACCGAAATGTATCGTTTACATATTATTGCAGAAGTAAATTATTATTATTATTATTATTAAAGCATTTGAGAGTAAATGCTAGCTTACAATAATTTATAAGAATCGAGTAAAACGTTTCCTTATAGTTATATTTGAGACTAGTTAAGTAACAGAAAAAACTTACTGTCAATTGGACGGTGTTGCCAACCAATTGTACGAAAGTTTCCCTACATGAATATTAATAACTATTTTTAAAATAAAAAAATATTGTAAATGAAAGCCGAAATGGAAACAAACATTAATCATGTTATGGTATATATTTTAATATAAAGCACGTAACAGTAGGTAGCTTTATATTACAGATTTTTTTAAATTAAGATAAACCTTACAAGTTTTAATCTTACAACAAGAATAAAATAGACCTTTTTACAATTCTTTAATAAATATTTTAATCTACATACCTAGAATAAATCTCCTATGATCCATTCATAAATAAATCTTGCAATGTTTACATATGTATTATCTAATAAATTCATAAATACAATAATTTATAAATGATATATGAAACACCTAATAAATATATGTTGTGACGCACATCACAATAAAATTACTTCTCAAAATATTTCCGGAAAGTTTTTTGGCTATGGTAACTGCAGTTGAGTAGGGAAGGTCCGAAGAAAAATAATTTTTAACGTCACGAATTCTACGAAGATAAGAAAACTTATCTTCAAAAGTTTACTAAATTGCATAAAATCGAAAGAAAGGTAGAAAATGTATAATATCAAATAATAAGTTGCTTTATTTAAAATGTTAAAATAATAAAGCTTAATAATACAACCTTCCAGTAACGTTTTCAAAAATTTAAATAAATGATGCGAATTTGATTTTCCTAAATTGGTCCTCACGAAACACGAATAA
>JAWQRJ010000999.1:0-17426 GCA_033557515.1 Diorygopyx duplodentatus
GAAATCATTTGGAAAAAATTTAATGAATGGCATCCTAAAACAAGAATTATTTATTTATTTTATTATATTACCAAATTTGTAAATTTTAGAACAAGTTGTCAATTTAGATCATATTTCTTGTAAAACCGTAATATCGTAATTTGGTTTTATGCAGTATTACTGGAAATCCGACACATTCTGTTTAAAGCAAAATAGTGGATCTAATATGCAACAAATTTAAAAGTCGTGCTTACTGGCATATTCAAAATTTAAGTTAAGGAAAACAATTAATTTAATTGCACCAATTTTAATTTTTGTACTAATATTTTGACAACGCGTTATTAACAGTAAAAGGTCTAATTATTCAAGTATGCAATAATTCAAGTTACTAGATTTTGTTGAAATCTGTAAGTTATTCAAAGATAGCGGTTTATTTCAAAAAGTCATTACTAAACTTATCGTACAAATAACTGAAATAACTTCTGAAATAAAACTTTAAAAATTTTGTGTAGTTTGCAATTTTGAAAAACTGGGTATTTTTAGATATTTTACTGTTAATAACGCAATACCAAAGTACTAGCTAGTACAACAATTAAAATGAAGGCAATTCAATTAATTGTTACAAGAAATTTTGAATTTACGTAAATTTCGGTGTGTTTCATTTCGTGTAGAGCACATAAAGAGTAACATAAATAGAAGCGGAATCGTCTGCCACACATTCCAATAGATATACGAACTATATCGACCTAAGGAATTCCAAAATGTAACGCAATTTGGATAAGTGACATTTTGAACTCCTTATGGGCCCATAAAGAGTACTCTATGTATTTGAGGAATATTGTTTCTGAATTAACTGGGGGATCAAATTGTGTTGTATTATATTATACAATAATAATAATCAGCACGCACAGAAGCAGGCGGTAAATTTCCCTTTTATTCCTCATATTAAGCCAATGTATTACGTATGGCATAAATATGTCTTAGGCATGAATTTTGAATTTTTTGAATTCGATTAGAGTCATAAACACTGATTGCAGAGTGATAAAGTAAACACCTGTAATTAATTGTTACAACACTTCCTTTTAAGATGTATAGGAAAGTTTGATCTATGTGGAAATAATAATTTAAGAGATAGACAAGCAGATTTGTATGTATTTCGATATTTGAAAAGGACATCTAAAAGTGTTGTCAAGGATAATGCCTAAACTTTGCACATTCTGTAACATTAACAGCTTCGAACTACCAACATTAATATCGAAAAAACTGTAAAATTGTCATTTTCTTGAAATGTGAATATTTTCCATATTATTTATCGCATCAAAAAATTTCGTGGGAAAGGGTTGTACATATCAAAACATTCAGTAGAATAGATTAGAAACATATTTCTTACTTTGCACCAGTTTCGAGATATGACCCAAAGTTGTATTTTTTAAATGAAAACCATAGTGGATTGACACTGTTAAATTACTTGATTTTTTCCCTTTCGAACGATATAAGGTTTCGAGGTATATAATAGTTTAGGAGATGTGTAGAAATATCGTATTCCACGCATATTTTAACCTACATCACACTACCCATGATTAAGAACTATGTTTTGTTTTCAAAACAAAAGACCGTATGTATATCTTTTGTGCTTTAGTAGATATAAAGAAAAAAGATTTTCTGAAAAACAGTTCTGCTCAAATTTAGTATGCATTTCGACACTTTTTCTGCAATTCATTAATTGACGAACACTAACGGAGTTAAAAGCTTGTATGACACTTTGTTGCAAATCATTAATACTATTATACATACACATTCTGTATACCATATTTTTTATATGGCCCCACAGGAAAAAGTCTATTATTTGGGGGACAAATCCGGAGACCTCACTTGCCACCGTTCGTTGCAATCCACCTTGTTGCTAAATATTCAGCAACAATTCCTAAATTATGTGCCGGGCGCCGTCCTGCTGAAAGAAAATAGTTCTCTTCTCTTGAATTGATAGATCATCCAACGCATATTCAATTTCCGGTTGCAGCAGTTCGAGATATCTGTTTCAGTTTAAAATAAACGGACCTATTAAACGGTTTCCCAAATGCCGCACCACACGTTAAACCCAAATCGTTCCTGAAAACGTAACCGTCGAACTATTTTCGGATTTTCGCTATTCCAATAATGGTAATTATTCCGATTGTAAATGCCGTTGTTTGTATATCGACTTTCATCACTCCAAAGCATTTTATTAGGAAAAGTCAAATCATTTGCAATTTGATCGAGATACCATCTACAAAATGTAACTCGCCTTTCATAATCAGTTTCCTTCATTTTTTGGAATACCATTGGTTTATAGGGGTGAAATTGATTTTTCTTTAAAATGCGATGCCATACCGCGCTCAGTGGAGATTTTTCTTACTAAGGTGGTAGGCTCAATATTAACCACGGCTAGCACATCTATTTGGGCATCTTCGTTTTCTTTTTGGTATGCTGCAGAACGGACTGCAGTAAAGCACAAACCTTCTCGTAGATTTTGCTCAAGTCGGCGAAAGAAAGTTCTATCAAGCTGCTTTCTGTCGGGGTATAAATTTAAATATTCATTTACTGCCGCAGTTGAATTTCGATTGCACCTTATGTAGGTAACTAACATCCGTTTTTTCATAGTTTGAAAACGACATTATCAATGTAGAATATAAATAATTGACGGTAACTACAACTTATGACACGAGAGTGGTTTAACTATATTATTGACAGAACAAAAGACTACACTTTTGTTTCAATCATGGATAGTGTAATTTTGGTTAAAATCTGTGTGGAATATGATTTTTCTTCATATTTAGGAGATATGAACAAAAATTATGAAACATAAATATGTCCAACCTTATATCGTTGGAAAACGAAAAAATGTAATTTAAAAATCAACTATCGTTTCCATTTAAAAAATAACGAAACTGGTGCAAGGCAAAAAATATTTTTGTAATGTAGCCTACAGAATGTTTTGATATCTACAACTTTTTCCCTCAAAATTTTTTGATACCATAAATAATATGGAAAATATTCACATTTGAAGAAACTGACAATTTTCAGTTTTTCCAGAATAGGCGATGCATTTTTTTGGAAAAACAAAAGAAGGTCTGCACAGCATAGATAATCACCCCCATATTGTATTGTTCTATTTAACCGAGTCTGTAGCTCTTACCGTTTCCAAGATACCAATGGTGAGCATCAAATTTGGGACACCTGTATAAAGTAGATATAACTAATAAATTTGTTTGAACATTATGTTATCACAGTGCTTTGGAAAGGATACATTTGTTTGTACATATGGTGGCCTATCTTAAGTTGTCGTTCGTAATGCCTTTGCCATATTAACACCTCTACTCGAAAAAGCATTACAAATTTTCTATTATATATCTAAAACACGTCTCTTTACATCACGTTCATCTTTACAAATATCTTTATATTATATCTAAAACACGATAGAAAACGTTCATCTTAAAATTTCTCCAATTATTCGATTATCTCGATAAAGTTCATTAAAATGGTTTTTTTAACTGTACGTTGACATTTACTTTAAAACTGGGTATTTACATTCCATGTTTGTGCAATAGTCATATCCTCCAATTGTAATTTACTGTAACCATTTCTAGTCTTTTTTTAAATGTAAGCATTTCTGAATTAAACCACGAACCTGACGTAGATTAATACTTTTTTTACACCGCTACCGCAGTGTAAATTTCGCTGCAAAAGCGAAATTCTGTTGCGACTGTCAACACTGTCGATGAGAATGGGCTCATTTCAGCCAGTTTGTTTTGACCGATGGGCGCTTGACCATTTGGCGACGATGCGGACTGAGGCGGCTACACGGCATCGAAAAGTTTAATTTTGGACAAAAAAAACCTAATCGTTCTAGACGCCTAATTACAAAACCTCCGTACCACAGGGGCTGGCGGGGGTATAATTCCACCACTGGCGTGGGGTGTTCTTCAGGGCCTGCTTAAAAGAAACAAACGTATTGTTGACATTCCTGTTGATTTGAAGAAGGCTGACGAACTTAATGATTTTTTCGGGAATGGTATAAACAATATTGTTAATTGTATTCATATAATAAGCACCTTCTCTCGTATGTACGACGCTAAGTATAATCAATCCAGTAATTTTGAATTTTGGACAGTCGATTTTGAAGTTATAGACAAAATGATAAACAGTTTAAGGTGTTCGTCATTACGCATGTCATCAATCCGTGCATAGTTAGTGCAGCCTATTCCAGAAACCCGTGAACCGAGAAAATACAAGGATCTGCGGTCTATAAGCACCTTGCCTTTTCTTTAAAGGGTATTTGAAAAACTTATTAAATTTCAACTTACTGACATTATTATGAAGTACATTATTCTGCCTTAGTCCCCAGTCAGGTTTCATCTGGTTCATCTTTCTCATGGCTATGCTGGCTGGTACGGATGATGTGCTTACTATAAATGACAATGGACAAATTACTGGAAAGATTTTTCGGAAATCGAACTTAGGCTATGCGACTTGATGACGTTTGTCGAAAAATAAATTTGTGAATTATGGAGTTCCACAAGGCTCTATTGTAGTACCTATATTAATTTTTTTTTCCAGTTTAAAATGTTTGAATCCATAAAGCATAATAAATTTCACATCTATGTTGATGATATACAGAGGTTTCTTTAGGCCATGTGATAAGTCTTAATTACCTCTGATCTCGAACGCATGTGGTCTCCCTCAACTAGCCACTGTAAAGATTAATCCTGATAAGTCAACATTTCTTCTTTTTGGAAAGAAAAAAGTATGTTCGGAGCTGTTCAATGTGCTCGATATTAATGTTGGTAGTTCGAAGCTTACTGTTAATGTCACAGAATACAAAGGTTTGGCATTATCCTTGACAACACTTTTAGATATTCTTTTAAAATATCGAAATACATAAAATCTGCTTTTCTATCTTTAAAATTATCATTTCCACATAGATCATACTTTCCTATAAATCTTAAAAGGGAGTTATGTTAAAATCTAGTGCTGTCACATTTTAATTATATGTATTTACTTTATCACCCTGCAATCAGTGTTTATGACTCTAATTGAATTTAAAAAAATCAAAATTCATGCCTAAGATTTATGGCATACGTAAATATGATTCGATTTCATTTAAACTGGAACCGACGCATTGGCTTAATATGAGGAATAAAAGGGAAATTTACCGCCAGCTTCTGTGCGTCCTGATTATCATTATATAATAAAACACAGTTTAATCCTCCAGTTAATTCAGAAACTATATTCCTCAAATACATAGATTCATTTGACGCTTCCGCTATCGCCAAATATTTGGCTTCAGTGCTTATTAACCGACAGTTTGTTTGCTTTCTGAAGAAATTGCAGCATTGGATAGGTAACTTACAACAATATCCAGTATAGGATTTTCAAAAAACTTTCTTTAGTTTTGAAGGAAGTAAACTATTTACTTGAAAACCTTTTGAACAATTTCTTACAAAAGAGCCATAGTCAACAAAAATACCCTTCTTAAATGCAAGTAATTTTATAATGAAGAAGTAAAAATATTATTGGAATATCAAATTTGGAATATTTATTGCTTATAGTGACTGGAACAGCCTATAAAAATGTTAGTACTTTCCTACTTGAGACAGTCTTTAATAGCATCTTGTTGAACGTGTTTGTGTATTAGACTTCAAAATTCATAAGGACTCTTCAAAACTCTTCAAGAACACATTAATAAATTTAAAAAGTAAAGAAAAACATTTTTGAAATTTTAATATACTGTAATAGATAATGCGGGATTCTACTTATTATAAAGAGTATAACGGTTTTTTAAATAAATAGATCGGTACCAGTATTTAGGCTATTACAAACACAAAATCTACAATAGCAACAAAAATGATCAAATAATACATCAAACACAGTATTCATTTTTATATCTCCAGTTGTTTTCTTTTACAAGAAGGTGGAGAGTTGGCAGAAATAACGTTAATTTTGAACAATTTCTGCAAAAGATTTTTGAAATAACAAAATAGACCGATTGGTTATAACTGCCAAGGACCCGGAAAAAAATTTCCTCTTCGAAAATATCTTTTTTCGTTTTGAAGTTATTGGGAGGATCACCCGTCTAGCCAGCTGTGGAATGAAGAATTTGTTCGCATTTCACTCTTCGCGGCATATTCAGCTTATTTCACAAGACGTTCACCAGTGAGAGTTTCTAATTGGCAAAATTTAATACAACAATGAGTTAAATAATCGTGTTTACAAAAACATAACCTTTAAATGTCAAAATGACAGCACGAAATTCCATCCGTCCGAACATAGCCGAAATCGATGAAACAATGTAAAAACTAAACTAAAATTATGTATTAAAATAACACATAAAGTGATTAGAAGTGATGAATATTATACTGAATGAATATTGCAAATGAAATAGGAAAAAGAAAATGCTCATTTCCATAAGGCCATTAAAATATGATACGGTACTTACCGTTATTAAATATTAGGTGTAAATCACAAATACATAATATCACACGTTTGAGTGAGCAATAATTAAAATTAAATTAAAGAATCGTTTTCAATTTATTTTATTATAAAAAGTACAGTAAAACATGGTACTAAAATGACACTCCATAGAAGTATTAATTGAAATCATCTTTTTAAAAACTAAATAGAAGTATCAATAACATTAAAATAATAAACCATTTATATTCCCAATAAAAATTTCATATTTAATTTGTTACCCCTAATCAATTAAAGTACTAAAAATAAACATTGTCCTTACACTTTTATAACTGCTATAAATCATGGATGTAGTATAAATCAACATTCCTATATTTTTTGCACAATTTACGACTACACATAAATTTTACACTTTATTACTATTTCTTTTATTATTAAAAATTTTATTTGTTACTTTCGAAGTACTATTTTACTGTTCTGTTCATCTTTCACAAAGACACTGGTTATACTTTTATGGTCGGTTTCCACGAATTTGATACAAGGAGCACCAAAACAATACAACCTAACCTTAAAAATGAGGAGCGCCTCTGAGTCTGGGGTGGGCAGAGCTTGGAGTGGTACCGCGGCAGAGGCCACGCCCATAACCGGTCGAACCCGGTATATAACTAGTTTTAGACTGTCCCTTGTCGGTTCGCAAGCGAATGGGGGCTCTCGTGGGCGCGGCTTACGAGTTGTACCACTGCAATGTAGCGAAACCTTGCGGCGAAACAAGGAAACTCCTTCCAAGCCAACTATTATATGATTATTCTTCATTATGGTACCTACAGTCGTAGGAAGTAGATGGTTGTTTGGAGCAATTTGCTACGTAACCGTTGAAAAAAAACGACATATGTACTCAATTTTGTGTAATTTGTTTTCGGGTTAATATCTGCAATGGTTTTTAACCAATTATAGTGCGAATTACATGTATTATCAGTGCGCGGCTATCACGATTTTAAAACTCGCGCGCGGGAAATTCGAAATTCGTATAATTTTCGGATCGAGTGCCCGACGACCATCGGCGGTGACAATCTGCGTTTGTGCGGTACCCACACAGTGCGGTGTTTGATTTGTTTGGTTCGTCCTGGGAGAGAGAGAGAAAACACTTCAAGACGATTTACCAACTGCTGCGGAACCTCGGGGATTCGATCAAGGTGGATAACAAACCCTTTACAACGTTGAACTTCACGGATCTGGGTTCCCCGTTCGGGGGACCCAACGAGGACCCGCCGGGGACGCCGACGATGTCGGCGGAGGGCCACATAGGCCCCCCGACGCCCCACGAGAGCAACAATTCGACGCCCGTCTCCAAGAGCGCTTTCATAGAGCTCCAGCAACACGGCTATGGGCCCCTCAGAACCTCGTACCAACACCACTTTAATTCCCCGGCGGCAAATGCACACACGGGGCCGACGGGGCCCCACGACGCGGGGTTCCCCAGCCCTCGGGGAGCTCTCGGCGCGTACCCCTTTCCACCAATGCACCAAAACACCTACACGGGGTACCATTTAGGATCTTACGCTAGCAATTGTCCTCCGTCACCAAAGGATGATGGTGAGTCAATGATTGTTTGAAAATTAAAATGGTGCAAACAATTAAATAAAAAATATATAAATCAATAAATTATTATTTTTTTAAATCATGGGAAAATGAGGAGAAGAATTGAAGAAAAACTGTGATAAAAAAATCGATGAAATGTTTTGATCGATTAAGTTATTTAGGTACTTGAGTTTTGGGTGGAAAATCATTGTGCAAAAATTTGGTTTGGATTTTCCAATTTCCTAACATACGGTTTATATGCCACAGAAAAAATGAAAAACGGAAGAAATAATGGCAAAATTTAATTTCGATTAAATTGTTTGTTTAACTTTTGGTGGAAAATCTTTGAGTGGTTCTGTGGCGTAGCTAAGTTTCTGGCCCCCTACTCAAGAATTCGAAAAGTAATTAATTATGTTTATAACGCACAGTTTTTAAAATTTAGATTGTATTAGTTTACAATATATTGAGAAAAAGGATATTGTGCAAAAATTTGGTTTGAATTTCCCAATTTCCCAGCATATGTTTCTATAATTAACTAATATAACAAAGTAATGTAAAAATTAAATAAAAAATGAAGCAATAAAATAATTTTAAAAAAATTAGATAATAGAAGAATAAATTAAAAATGTAAGAAATTATAGCAAAATTATTTTTGATCTATTAAACTGTTTATTTAACTTTTGGTGCAAAATCATTGAGTGGTTCTGTGGCGCAGCTAAGACTTTTGGCCTCCCCTACTTAAGAATTAGAAAAGTCGTTTGTTATGTTTATAATGCATAGCTTTGTAATTTTTTTAAATGTAGTAAACTAATGCATTAAAAAAAATAATATTGCGAAAAATTTGGTTTGGATTTTCCAATTTCCAAACTTACGGTTTATAATTAACTTATATGCTACAGAAAAAAGAAAAAAACGGAAGAAATAATGGCAAAATGATTTGATCTCGATTAAATTGTTTATTTAAGTTTTCTGGAAAATCTTTGAATGGTTCTGTGGCGTAGCTAAGATTTGTGGCCCCCCTACTCAAGAATTCGAAAAATCATTAATTATGTTTATAATGCATAGTTTTTTAAATTTTTATCGTAGTAAACTAATGCATTTGGAAAAAGGATATTGTGCAAAAATTTGATTTGAATTCTTCAATTTCCAAGCATGGGAATTTGAAAATTATATTTCTATAATTAACTAATATAACAGAGTACTGCAAGAATTAAATAAAAATGAACCAATAAAAGTTAAGATGATAAAAAAATTAAAAATGGAAGAAATGCTGGCAAAAGGATTTTTGATCGATTAAACTGTTTATTTAACTTTTGGTGCAAAATCTTTGAGTGGTTCTGTGGCGCAGCTAACTTTTTTTGGCCGACACTACTTAAGAATTCCAAAAGGTGTTTGTTATGTTTATAATGCATAGTTTTGTAATTTTTTTAATGTAGTAAACTAATGCATTGAGAAAAAGAATATTGTGCAAAAGTTTGGCTTAAATGTTCTAATTTACAAACACAGATTTCTATATTTAACTAATATATCAATAAATCAATCTTTACATCAGTAAAGAATGAAATTAAAAAATAAATATTATTAGAATAATTTTAAAAAATCGAAGTGGAAGGAAAAATGAAAAATTGGAGAAATTTTGGCGAAATGGTTTGATGGATGAAATTATTTACTTAAGTAAGTCTTTCTGTGGCGTAGTTAAGATTTTCGGCTTCCTTACTTAAAAAATCAAAAAAGACGAGTAAAATTTTATTCTTTAAATTTATTCATTTTTCGCGTTTTAGAAAATTTCAAAAACTTATTTTCAATTTGGAGCTTTAGCTGTTTGAGTCGTTAACACGTTAACTGTTAATCTTATGGTGAGCAAAAGTTGATGATAAAAAACACCGTCTAAGGTTTTTATGGCGAGAAATGAATGAAAAAAATCGACAATTATTTTTGGCTTCTGTAAATGTACCTATTGTTTAAATGTTTGAAATTTGTTATGTTGATGAGTGACATATAAATGAGAAAATTCATTAATATCTTTCACTTCGTGCTAGTTGTGAAGTTTTAACCAATTGTAAATGCTGACTACTTATAACATACATAATCAGAATTTGGCAGTTCAAAAATTTTATAAATGTTAAGTTAGATTCGTGTTGCAGTGTACACTTGATTTTGGCCTCTAAATGTACTACTTATCAATTTGACATTGGCCATCAACATATACTAATAACATACTAATAACGAACATACTAATAATGAACTGTTCGGTATTTTACAATATTTTCAAATAATAAAGTGTCGATTTTCACATGCATGGTGTAAAATTCTAAAAATTATTGCTAGATTAAAAAGTAAAATGTAAAACTTTATTTATGTAGTTTCATAAAACATGGAAATTTTTGCTCGATTTTTCATTCTGCAAGCTGTGTGCTTTATCAAAACATTCAATAACTGCATATCGCTCAAATTTGATAACTTTATTATAAGGACATTCTTTTGTTTTTCAAATTCAGCACTCAATAAAATTTTAGATCTTTGTAAACCATTAAAAATAAGCACCAAGACAGCAAAAAGCATTGACAATATTTTAAACAATAAGTTTTAGTAAGAGTACACATTTAGACAAATAAATTGGTGGAGGCAAATTCCCCAAATATTGAACATTGAATTTTGAACAGTTTTTTAAACATTTTTTATCAATGTCCACGTAAAAAATTCTAATGCATCTCTGGCTCTTTGGGTGGCCAAATTTGTTTCCAATTCGCCTATCCTGAAACGGATGGTTTAGAAATGCCGTGAGGTGTACCATCATGCTGGTATCATAAATTTAATGGTAGAATAAATTTAGTAGTAGAAGCTGGTTGTGCAGGTAAAACAAATAATAATCATAGCGACAGAATGAGTTTTTGAGAATACATACAAGATTACAAAATAAGTGAAGGAAAATAAGAAAGAGAATACCTTTCTTTCTCGATTTAGAGTTCCATTATGAAAGTGAGATTTCAGAATGACCAATAGAGATTTGATGAATGAATAGAGATTTTGGTTTCATATCGTCCTGAAAACCCAATTCTAAAATCCATTTCTAGAAGGAAGCTTTGACGATATACTAAATCACGTGTTTGTAGTTGTTAACAAAAAAATAGCTTCCTTTGAAATTCAGAATCCTGAATAACGTGATTTTTCTCAAGAAATATGAAATAGTTTTGTAAAAACCAGATTTTGATAAGATGTACGATAAACAAAGTAACCCTTAAGGTCGACGGGAAGTCTAAAAATGTATGATACAGATATACAGTCTATTATTTTAAAAATCCTAAAGTTATTTAGCGTCCAAAACGAATGGGATTGTTAGTTTTGAAATATTTTTCCTGCTTTTCTTGCATCACCTGTTTCTATGTATTTTTTTTCGTTATTTTTATTTCTGTTTTCTTGAAACTCTGTCAGTGAGTATTCGTTATCGCAATTTTTCCCTACTGATTATTTTCTAGTTCAATCATCATTTAAACTTCCATCGTTTAATACGTTTTTACTTTAATAGGAAAGTAACCTACTTTTCTATTTCTTATTAATGTTTGAAATTAATGTAAGGAAGCTTGTATAAATAAAAAAAAATGTTGCAAACCAGAATAACATTTATTGTTGGTTGAAAAAGAAATATCTTTTACAACCTTAGCTTGCAATAATTATTGTATGGCTTACTTAATAAATCTGGTTGCTCTAATGCAGTTTTTATGTTGTTATGGCGTGTAGATAGTATGGAGAGTTTTATATAATTGTTATTATTAATAAAACCAAGGTTATTCGAAATAATGGATAAGACAGAACGATTTTGGAAATTAGGAATATACAGGGTAACCATAGGAGTCACAGAAATAGAATTAGAATACTGAAATCTTAGCAAAGGAACCAACAATCTTTTTTTTAAATTTGTGAGAAGGTTACCTTTTCAGTCTCGTAAATAGTTTTTAGAAACTGAAATATGCGAAATAATTAAAAATTAAAAACTTTAAAAGTGCCATTATTCCCCATTTCGAACGCTTTGCTATAAATTTTGTACACTACTCTTCCACTTTTCGGATATCGGATATCAGAACCTAAAAACTTGTTCTAAATTTCTTCGTTCTTGCGTCTCTTTTCCAATTTTCTGTTTTCAATTGTTTCACTGTGCAGATGATTGCTGTACTCTTGAATGCTTTTATCCTTTTGGAATTGGATTTGGATAAGATACAAATTCGTCCATATGCACAGTTATTGTCATTGTTTTTCTAAATTTCTTCGTTCTTGCGTCTCGTTTTCAATTGTTTCCATTTTTTCAATTTTTTGATGACTTCCTTTTTTTTGTATTTCTTGCACTGTGCAGATGAATGCTGTACTCTTGAATGCTATTGTTCTTTTGGAATTGGATTTGGATAAGATACAAATTCCTGATGGTCCTTTTATTAAAAAAAATACATAAAACTACACATTCAAAGATATTTGCTTTAAACTTACCCGGTGTTGGTGAAGTCACCTTTCGCCTATTGAAGAAGGTGAATATTCCTGGCCATTTGTCAGAATACAATTCAATTGAAGAATTTTGAAAAGATGGGTGAATGTCTTCATTTTCAGCTTCATTTCTGCAGTTGTATCGTCGTTGATTAAGAGAATGTTCCTCGCGTACTGAATTGATGATTGAATCTCTGCATCATTCTGAATGGTCACCGTTGAATCTTCTTTATCTAACGTATTATCTCTAACTGGAGATTCTGTAGAATTATAAAAATATACCACTAATATTTATAAATAAAAATAACTTACCAGGATTCAATGTTTCATTAAGAATTCTAAAGATGTCGTCCACTTTTATGTTTTCAGCTGCGTTCTGTCTATAAATTTCAAAAGTGCTTTCTTCGTAATTTCTACTTCGCTAACTGAAACTTCATTCCTTCATTCGATCTGTTGTAACTGCAAGGATTCCATAACATTTTGTACACATTTTGTATAGTCAGCTGGATCGGAGTTAAAAGGATACAATCCATATTTCTTAAATGTGTTTCGTATAGTTTGGGGGAGGGATGTCTTTGAGGCCATAGAAAACTCAGTTTCAACTCCGTTAAATATGCGTTTAAGATCGTCTAAAATATCTAGAGCTCCTTTCTTCCGAAGGTATTCGCAAATGTCTCTGAACCATTTCCTTATAGCTTCTTTTGTGAGGACTGCACGAGTTTTTGATGTCGCTTCCGGAGTGCGTTCGGATAGTTTTCGTATTTTAGTCACATTTTAAACCCCAAACTAATGAGTCACTGATGCCGAACAAAGTAGAAATAAACTCAAATGATGAACTCTCCTCTTTGAAGAAGTTGGATGGTAGAGATCAAAATCTTCTATTAAAATATACACTATCAGACGTTCAGTAGGTGGAGGACTGGTGGAGAACTACTTTTTTCAAACAATTAATTTCTTTTAATATTAAAATCTTTCAGTTTAAATATTAACAAGTTTTCTGTGTAATAATATAATGTAATAATAATAATAATAAATGTAGCTTCTCACAGGAATATCTGTAATCACACGCTCAAGAAACATCCTGTATATTGTAATATTAATCGATTTCAATTAAACTGTTAATATGCCTTACTAATTTATATTGTTTGAAAATCCATACTAGCGTAATTTATTTTACTTAAGTGGTCGTGACTCATCAATTATAATTATCAATTATAAGTTTATAATTTATCTGTAGAGGCTCTCTGCGACAGTGAGAGCCGTGGCTTGTCCATTTTCTCACATACAAATAAGTGTATTAAACGATAAAACCAAAACAATCTCCATTTAAATACCTGACCTACATCTTATTATATCATAATTGTTTATTTTTACAATTTGCGACTTTCTCTTTGGCAAGTCGCGATACGGCAAAGATAAACCACGCATTCCTTTCCCAAACTTTAGCCCTCGGATGTTGGACGTCTTAAAGACAATGCTCTTTTGTTTTATTCCTCTTGCATAGAAGTTTTTCCACTAAAAAGTGAAGAGTTCAAAAATGTTTACGATGCGATCAAATAACGCAATATAGAAGATTATTTATGAGCATTTTATTATTGTTGGATTGTTGTTTATTGTACGTTCGTACTTTTTGCATTTCGTGTATTAATAGCAATGACAACAGCGGTGTCTGTTTTATCGAATGTTTACATTAACAATTTTCATTGTGCCGAGTTCTGCTGACGTGGGTATATGTTTTTAAAACAAAATCCTTTGTGTTCCTTGGTTATTTATTGCTCCGCCCGGTTGTCCAAAAAATTAGCAGAAACTCAAAGACAAAGAACGATTGTAGAAAACACCAGCTTATGTAGCACAGCAGCGCCACTGCAGGGAAATCCACCAGACTGTAAAATCCCCTATCGTTATCTTTGCACAAATTCAAAAGGTTTAGGTGAATTTAAAAATGTCTTTCTTAAAAATGCATCCTATTTATCCCGTTAACGCAGTCTGGCTCAGCCTTTGAACTCTCCACAGATGCCGATAGTGCTTTGTTTTTCGAGGGTCTCATGCGGGCACCGCCTACTATATTAACCAGTTATAGATCAATTTAATTCCGTAATAATAATAGGTACTTCAATTTATTGGGTTGCGGCTGTATCTAGATCGAGAGGGCGAAGGTGCTGCCACTATGCGGAAAGGGGATTAATTACTTTTGACGTTTATGGAGATTTTGAGCTTTAATGTGTACTCTAATACGTTGGCAACTATTTATAACGCGTTTTCTTAGTTTGTGTGTATGATTAAGCGTTTCTGTAGCATAGACGAGCGTTTTGAGATAGAAGAAGGAGAAAGGTCGGGAGGATTATAGTCGTCAGGTGGATGAGCAGGCCATGGAATTGATGGATCTCATGCAATCTACCTGTTAGGATATGGTAGATGTAAAAATTCTCTTGCCATGAGACTAAAACGTTGCATCGGACATGGACATCTGTTTAACAATCCATAAATAAACGCCAATTAAATCACAACCGTCATATTCCAATCAAATCACAACAATAAAAGTCTAAGTATTCCGAAACCTTCTAGATGGTGATTATTTCGATGCCATATTTAGCAGGAGCCTCACAACGATATTAACAAATCTAGCAATATGAACAGCAGGATCTTATGTTACACAAAGTAGAGATATGATGAAAGATCAAGAAGCCCTGAGGCTACTTCTTATGATCTTATGAATTATACATGGCGTAATTCCCGTGTTTTGTTCTTTGTTTTCTTTTTCGATTTAACGTCTACAAGGCGAAGAATTTTCATACCTTTTTTTCATTCTCGGCTTTTTTTTGCCGGTAAAACCGATTTTTTATAAAGAAAAAAAAACAAGGTTAACCACCTGCCTGATGCAATTCTGTGGTTTCTACTCAATTCCACAAATACCTTGTGGTAAAAGTGGTTTACTATATTTCTGAAAATTTCATCTGGCGAAAATGACGTAGGTATATTGTATTGTAGTATAGTAATTGTCAATTAGGTAACTTCTTGAGATCTTTGTTGTTAGATTATGTCCATATAAGAATTATCTGCGAACTCTTCTTTTGTTTTCCAAGGTTTCATGAAGGTTTATAATATTTCTTACAGTTCTCCTTAAAAATTCCTTTCTAAATTGCTCAAAATTGTTCTTAAGTCATGTAGGAGCAGGAAGTACACGAATTTCCTGAATTCGCATTGTGCAATTAGCTCCTCTCTAGGTCCTGGCTTATTGAGCCAGTTTAGTACGAATTCTTGCCGTTAGATTGCGATCTTAGGACACTTCGCTGTGTCACTCCCTCTTGTAGCTGGACACATAATTAATACGTAAGAATCTGCAATCTAATCTAAATGTAACTGAATATTTCAATCCATATTAGTATCGATTTGTCAATTTAATTTAAACGATGTAGACTAAAATTAGACCTTCTTCAGTCAAAACAGAAAATCATAGCCAACTTATTTATTAATTCATGCATAAGAAGTCGCCATAAACGAGTTTTCAGATGATATGCAATGTTGAGTAAATACAGATTCGTATCTGCATTAATTTTGTTTTATGGCTTTTATTGTAAATTCCGGTTCGACTAAGTCGGCTTGAAAACACGGCCAATAGACTTTCTACTCCGATAAATTGACTTTTTTCCATCGTTTTCTTTATTAGATTTCTAGCGGAAGCCGCTGGATTATAGCAGGATTAAAAGATCTTAAATATATTATCGGTGAGTCATACGCTCTTATGCATATCGTAATGGTCTGCGTAAGATAGCGGAATCGAGTCCAAATTGGCAATAAGCCCGGAATAACTATCAATTTGCGACTTTGCGTTTAAATAGCAAGATTTAAAGTACTTTGATTTGATCAAAGAGACCGCTGTTGTCTTTTGTGATATTCGTACCATCATCATCGGTCTTCATGTGGAGCAGCCTCCACTTGATAATTATAGATGGCGCTTCAAGGAGAGGACACCAAAAAGAGAAATTAGAGGAAGGTTAACTCTTGCAGTGGAGTGTAGTTGTAATGTTTTCGTAGAAACAATTGATTTAATTGCGGCTCTGCATTTCATTTGTTTAGTTTGTATCAGTTTAGCACAATTTTCTTGGGTGCATTTCATATAAAAGGAAAAGAAAAGTATTTTTCTTCTTATCTTATCTATCAATTGTTTACTTCAAAATATTTACAGGAGTCTTCAACTTTTTTCAAACAGCATTTACCTAAGTAGTGGTCTTTCCATTGCAGTGGTCTTTCAATTGTCTAGAATTGGTGGAGTTCCCTATCATATTGTTTTCTATAGGAAACATCTTGATCAGACGTGTGTCTTGTTTTCTGTGATTGTAGATTAAAGATACTTTTTCTTTATTTGGTGTCTCTAGATGTAGAAGACCCAGGCAATAGACGTATTAATTTCGTTTCAGACTACAACCTTGTTGTACTCTGCACATAAATATTTATTTTCTTTCATTTTATGACATTTTCGTAACTGGATTTCAGGTTCAAACAGTGGACTGTCTAATAGAAAATTTATTTTAGTTTCTTTAGCTATCTATTAGACCCTTTGCTTCTTCTCTAGCAAAACATTTACAGCTTAGGATAATATCATGGAAGCTCACATTCGTATTTTTACTTTCTCTCACCTGAAAGGTATAAATAGAAAGTAATGCATTTGGTTCAAAATTTTGATGGTGAGATTTTATAATAAGTTCACTCCTGTATGAAGATCATTCAAAAATGATACTATATGCTTTTTTCAAAAATAAACACCTTTTCCTGTGAATAAAATATCTTTTCTTTCAAAAAGTCTCATCATAATTGGTTGGACTGTATTGTATTTTTCAACATTGCCTTGCTAAAAGTGCAAATACTTTTCAATACAGATGTCAATCAATTTTGTTAAAAATAAAATATCTTTTATGGATATTACTTAATAAAATATCTTTTCATTTAAA
>JAWQRJ010001000.1:0-17417 GCA_033557515.1 Diorygopyx duplodentatus
CATTGTAGCTGTTATAATGTCGCAGGAGACAGAAGGAATATATAAGTTAGGTACTAAGCATGTCATTCTAAATTCTGTCAATTCTACGCAAGGAAACAGTTCACTGTCTGAAAAGAAACGTTCATTTCAGTCGATACTGTTCCCGAACACGAAGTTACCATCCGAGAATGTGCAAAAAAAAGAATCACATCTTAGCGGCAAAGGATTTCAGCATTGCAACTGTAGTGGTGAATGCGTTTTTAATAGATGCAAATGTAAAAAGTCAAATCTCTTGTGTAACTCAAAAAAAACAGCCTCACTTGTAAGAATAAATTATTATAATTTTATTTCTCATTTTTATACTCATAAATGTTGTATCATCTGTGATGTAGATTTCTTCTTTCATCTGTGAATTTCTATGACATTGTTAAATGGAATATAACAGCGCATATTTTGCAAATTTATAATTAAAATGATTATTTTAAATGTTACCTGCTATTAAAAGAACACTTTATTATTGCTACACATGGAGTTTAGTTTACAAACGCCATATATGCAAAGACAACTTGAGATATAACTTTACACCCAAACTACTTAATGTTTATTAACTTTATGTACCACTGCAACATAAAATAAACTAAAATTTATTGGATTTTATTACTTTATCCAAGTCCTACTAGATATTTCGTAAAATAGCAAGATTATTTGATTAATTCTGCCTCAATAATCACTTTGTCCAAATTGGGTAGATATTAAGTATATATAATGGTTGGGTAGTATAAATAATATCCAGATTAATTACTTTTGCTGTAACATATACACCATTTTTTTTCAGTAATTTGGTAGGTGGTTTACTATTGTTAATATGTTTTTTAGATTATGGTTTGTTTTGAGGCCAAGTGAAATGTTGAATTTATTAGCAATGTTTTTAATGTTGTTAATGATTTCGCCTTGGTAAGTGATGGCTCTATAGATTGGTTTAGGTTTATCTTCTACATGTAGTGTAGTGTTGTATGGTAATTATGTCTAACATTGTATTTTTGAAATTTATTATTAAAATAGTGGATAGTAACCATTGTTAGAAGCAATTTGTTGTATAATGTTTAACTCCTTTTTCATGTTATTAAAACTGAGAGAAGTGTTTTTTAGTCTGTATATATATAAGAAATGAAAGTAGATTTTTTAATTGTAGGGCATGAAAAGAATTAAATGGGATAATAGCGTCGGTTTATGTTATTAAAGTGATATCTAGAAAATTTGATTAGATTTGATTAGAAAGGTGTGATTATTTTCTAATTCTACGGTGAATTTTATTATAGGGTGTAAAGTATCTATAAAATTATGAAGTTGATTTATAATATTTATATTTGTAGCGTCAATTATGACTAGAATATCGTCTATATATCTGTTCCATAATATAATTTTGTTAATGAATCCGAAATTGCTGATATGTATAATTTCTTCTAAATGGTTCATGAAAAACTCATAAGTCCGCTAAGTGGGGAGCCCATAGGTAAACATTCAATCATTTTCTAATATTTATTGTTAAATGTAAAGTGATTTTGGTTAACGAATGGAGATAAAAGTTTTATTAAGTTATTATCATCTGTGCTATTGTTTAAGTGATTATTAATGATTTGTGTAGCTATGGAAATTGTTTCTTTAATAGGTATATTAGTGTATAAGTTAGTAATGTCAAATGATAAAGTTGTAAATTCAGAAGGTAGTATTAAATTGTGGATGTTATCAAATAAATAGTAACGATTTTTTATAGTATATTTAGATAAATTCAGTTACATTTTTGAAAAAGTTGATAAGAATTTAGAAACAAAGTATGAATTAAAATTAGTGGAGATTATATAAATAATTGGTCTAATAGGAATGCCATTTTTGTGTATTTTGGGGAGTGAATGTAGCTTAAGGGTTATTGGGTTCATAGAAATGTTTTTTTAGGATTGAAATTATATTTATTTAAGGTTTCTGAAGTACTTTTTATGATTTTTTTGAAATTATTGTGAAAAGTTAGATTAGGGTTTCGCTCTACCTCTATAAAGTAATTTTCTTGTATATAAATTGTTCTCTTTTTTGAATGTAATCTACGTTATTGTAGAAGTGTGATTTTATTGAGCAATTTAGCTATTGAAATGTGTTCGTCAAGTATCAGAAAGTGGAATTTTGTGTTAAAATCTGAATAAAGGTTGTATAATGTTATGTTGTAATCATTAACTTTTTTGGATTGTTTTCTAATTTCTGTTTTCATAAATTGTCGTTTTAATTGGAATACTTTATTTCTATTGATTTGTTTAAGAAATTTAAAATTAGCAAAAGTAGGAATTAACTTCAAGTACACATGTTTTGATAAATTTGATGTTTAACAGTGATTAGTTTAAGGTGTATAGTTTTCCATTTGTTCAGCGTTAAGTTTGTATCGCTTGTAGTCATAATGATTCAGAAAATTCTGTATTACTGATTTAATTAAGAATTCCGAGATAATTTAGTTTCTAAACATACTGATTTGTAAAAATCATTACTCTCCTTCCCTTCTTGGAATTTTTAGGTTTATCTTAGACTAAAGCAAAATTGAAAATGAATCAATTTACATGATTTTCAAAGGTGCCTTTGAAAATGATACACATCGTATCGAAACGTGTAGGGGTACTAAAAAGTTGTTGCAGAATATTAATTTACTTTTATTATAACATAAATATGGAAGTGTACTACCGAAGTTAGCCGAAAACAGATTAATTATAGTACTTATTAGCCGTGTAGCAACATTCATTGCATCTGTGATAAAAATTAAAGGTTATATAGGATGGGTGATTTTTTATGCTACAAGTTAAGTCTTCTATCCAATTCAAAACAATTTGAAACAGTTAAACAGAAACCTAGAAAGGAAAGTCTGTATTCGAGCTTTCTTTTCAAATACAACGCAGATATTATTAGAAAAAAAAACAGTAAAATAGCATAACGAAAATATTTGGAAAAAAATCATGTTACACGTTTAATAATTCCATATAACTGTTGACATTTTCAATAAAGCAATAAAGTAATAAACCTTTTGGTCCGAAATTTGCTATGACATATGCGGAGGATTTTTGAACTTTAAAATAGCTCGAATAAGAAATACCTGCAAAACATTAGATACTACATATTTCATAATTGTGGAATTTTGTTGAAGGTCCTCATAAAGTAAGCATAAATTAATTCTTCTTTTCATGTCATCGAAAACATTCTACAAATCGTCAGGAATGATTCAATCTCTTCAATTTCATGTTCGATTGCTCGTAACAATTCAGTCAGATTACGTGGATTGTTTTTATACAGTGTACCTCAGCTAACGTGATTAAAATCGGTAAACTGGTTAGAAAAGAAAATTCGGAAAACGGTGGGATAGGTCAATTTTGAGATTAAGTGACTACTTGAGTACAGCCAATTTATAACTTATATCAAGGTATAAATTGGCTGCGTCATCTACGAAAGGACTGTGACGTCATCAAGTACTTTTTTAAACGGCAAACATAATTTGAAACAACAAGAAAAGTTTTCGAGAAAAAAATTGTTAAAAATAAATAATTTACTGAAGAACATAAATTGCTTCAATCAAAATCAAATCAACCTGCATTTAAAAAAAAATTCGAAGTGTCCTTCATTTTCAGCTAGGTAATGCCCTAGTCGGAAAACAATATGCCTTTGCACATTTTCAAATAGACTAGATTATGAGTAGGCGCGCCATCCTGTTGAAATTATTAGAAACAGTCTAACTCAATTTGTTGTATGGTAATATAATATAATTTGCTGCTTCACATTGTCATATTTCTTTTATAGATCTACAAGTAGGAACTCATAAAAGGATAAAATGTTCCTTGCATTTATTTAAACGTAACATTTACTTACCATCATTGTCATATGTTCTAAAACTGTTAAAGAACCAACAAATATGTCTTCTTGGTGCATAAAGCCGCTCAAATGTCTCATGTAGTCCCCAATAGGTCTTCCGTTAATTAAAATATCTCCCTCGACAGCGATACCTCCTACGAAGGAAAAAGTATTCATTTCCATGTATTTTAAGATAATTTCCGTAATACCTGCAGATCTGTGCGCCAAAGCTGCCATTAGTGTACTTTTTCCTGCGCCGCTAAAATAAAGCAACGAAAGTTCTAGTAGTTGTCCCAGAAAAAAAAACGTGCAAAACCAAGTTAAATATTTTAATAAGAAAAACTGATACCTCGCTCCCATGAGTGCCACCAAACTACCCGTTTTTATGGCTCCTGTAACTATAAAAGAAAGCCGACTTACTTCAAAAGTGAACTGCCAACTCTAATTAAAAATTTAATATACTTGAAAAGTTTGCTAATCAAGGAGGTTAATGAAAATTCATAGCCGCAGAATAGTAAAATACACAAATCTGAAAGTTTCCAACTTATAATTTTCGAAGTATATCACGAACCTTCGGTTATCATACGTTTAAATCCTTTGTAGGGTTTGTCCGTGTGTGCGTAAACGCTCAAGTCGTGCCAGGCCAACGTGATGCCATCCTCCATTGGTGACCACCTGCTGTAAGTCCTAATACTTCTTTGAGGGGTTGAGCCGCTCTGCTGTAAGCTGTCCTTGTCCTACACGAGATTCAAAAACGAAAGAAATGAGCAAAAGGCGTGCGACATAAAAGTATAAATTTCTCTTATGACTTGACAAGCGATGTGACCGCGTAATCATCTCAGTGGTGTTATTTGGTAACTCGAGCATGCCGCTATTTTCACACAGTCATTGCGGTTATAAAAGCACGATTCAAGCGGTTACGCCTTTTGATCCTGTGTTCTTTCGAAAGCGATACGTCTGCATTCCTGTTGTAAGTTAATATACATTTATGGAGCGTGATCAAAGAATCGTGGCTACCAGGAAGTGGACGTGACCATAGATGTATGTTAATTAACGGCAAATCAAACGAAGAAATCTGGGCGTAAAACTCTTATTTAGGTTGAGTAGAAGTTCTTTATAAAAGGTTTTTTTACACGAGCAATACCGGAGTAGTCAATCTGATAGTTTTCAATGTTTATTTGCTTGTGGCTTTTATGATTGAGTTGGCTTTTACACATTTCGAAATTATTTTGAATAAACGATTTATTTTATGTGACATATTATCATCCCTTATAATTTCCAGTTTTATAGGGGATGATAAGTGGAGTTGTAACAATTCCCAATGTCCCAAAATGGATGCTCACCATTGTTATCTTGGAAACGGTAAGAGCTACAGACTCTGTTAACTGGAACAATATGGGAGTGTTTATCTAAGCTGCTCAGACCTTCTTTTGTTTTTCCAAAAAAAGGCATCGCCTACAATGTATCCTGAAAAAACTAAAAATTGTTACTTCATCATACGGTGAATATTTTCCATATTATTTATCGTATGCAAAAATTTTGAGGGAAAAAGTTGTAGATATGAAAACATTCTGTACATTCTTGTATATTTTTTACATTGCACGCAAAGAAATATGACTCAAAGTTGTATTTTTTTAAATAGAAATCATAGTTGATTTTGACATTATTAAATTACTTGATTTTTTCCCTTTACAACCATATAAAGTTCGAGGTATTTACCTTTCACAGTTTAGGAGATATGAAGAAAAATCATATAACCACAATGATTTTAACCCACATCACACTATCCATGATTGAAACAAAAGACTACACATCTGTCAATAATACTGTTAAACCACTATCATTTCATAAGTTGGAGTTGCCGTCAATTATTCATATTCTACATTGATAATACCGTTTTCAAACTATGAAAAAGCGCATATGTTTGTAACCTATATGGTGCAATCGAAATTCAACTGCGGCAGTAAATGAATATTTAAATTTATACCCCGACAGAAAGCAGCCTCACACAACTTTATTTCGCCGACTAGAGCAAAATCTACCAGAAGGTGGATGGTTTACTGCAGTCCGTTCTGCAATATACCAAAAAGAAAATGAAGATGCCCAAATAGATGTGCTAGCAGAGGTTAATATTGAGCCTACCACCCCAGTAAGAAAAGTCTCCACTGTGCATCGCATTTTAAAGAAAAATAAATTTCACCCCAACAAACCAATGATACACCAAGAAATGAAGGAAACTGATTATGAAAGGCGTAACTCGCCTTTGTAGATGGTATCTCGATCAAATTGCAAATGCTGTGACTTTTCTTAATAAAATTCTGTGGAGTGACGAAAGTCGATTAACAAACAACGGCATTTACAATCCGAATAATTACCATTACTGGAATAATTCGATAATCTGAATAATCTGAAAATAGTTCGACAGTCGCGTTTTTAGAAACGATCTAGATATAACGTGTGGTGCGGCACACATATTTTGGGAAACCGTTCAATAGGTCCGTTTATTTTTAACGAAACACTTAACTCAAACAGATATCTCGAACTGCTGCAACAGAAAATTGAAGATGCGTTGTATGATCTACCAATTCAAGAGGAGAGAACTATTTTCTTTCAGCAGGACGGCGCCCCAGCACATCACTCAAGATTTATTGCTGAATAATTAGCAACAAGATATGGAAATCGGTGGATTGCAACGAACAGTCCCATACGGTGGCCAGCGAGATCTCCGGATTTGTTCCCACTAGACTATTTCTGTGGGGCCATATAAAAAATGTGGCATACGGAATGAGTTATAACAGTATTAATGATTTGCAACAAAGTGTCATACAGGCTTTTAACTCCGTTAGTGTTCGTCAATTAATAAATTGTAGAAGAAGTGTCGAAAAGCGTGTTACCAAATGTTTAGAAGTAAACGGCCGCCATATTGAACATGTTTTGTAGGAGAATTTTGGTTTATTGTTATCGTGTTTATTTTTACCATGTTTATTTGTTTCCATGTTTATTGCTTCCATGTTTTCTTTTTTTGCAATTTTTTGGCGTACTAAATTTGAGCAGAACTGTTTTTTCAGAATATATGTTTTCTTTATATCTGCTAGAGCACAAAAATAATAAATACCAAATATGCGGTCTTTTGTTTTGAAAACAAAACATAGTTTTTAATCATGGATAGTGTGATGTGGGTTAAAATATATGTGGTATATGATTTTTCTTCAATATCTCCTAAACTATGAAAGATAAATACCTCGAACCTTGTATCGTTGGAAAGGGAAAAAATCAAGTAATTTAATAATGTCAAAATGAACTATGGCTTCCATTTAAAAAAAATACAAATTTGGGTCACATCTCGAAACTGGTGCAAGGTAAAATATATTTTTATTATCTATCCTATATAATGTTTTGATGTAGATAACTTTTTTCCCCGAAATTTTTTGATACTATAAATAATATGGAAAATATTCACATTTGCAGAAAATGACGATTTTCAGTTTTTTCAGGATATCTAATAGGCAATGCATTTTTTTGGAAAACAAAAGAAGGCCTGAACAGCTTAGATAAACACTCCATATTGTTCCATTTAACCGAGTCTGTAGCTCTTGCCGTTTCCAAGATACCAATGGTGAACATCGAATTTTGTAGGAGAAGGTATTGTTAAAGGTTTTTAAATTATCAGTAATATATTAACTAAAATGGTGAACTTAAATTTTGGATATCAAAAAGGATTAACAACGTTGACAGTTTTATTTGAAGTTTAATTAATCTGATACGGAAGAAACAATATTTCTGTTGTTTCTTCCGTATCAGATTAATTATACTTCAAATAAAACTGTGAACATTGTTAATCCTTTTTTGATACCCAATATTTAAGTTCACCATTTTAGTTAATATATTATTTCATATAAATAATTATAATTGGCTCATCAAGCCAGTTAATTACTAACATCGTTTTACCGTGAACACTGGGACAGGAATTGTTGGTGATTCTGGAAATGCGGTGTTCAACCGCATTTCCAGACAGATGGATTGGCAGAAATGACCCTCTTGGCTACCAAAGTCTTCGAATTTCAATACCAGTGATTTCTTTGTATTGTGGTACATGAAAGCACATGTCTTCACAATACCAATCCAAAATGCAGCTGATATACGTTTTTCTAGATGTTATGAACTGATAAACGTTCATAATGACGCTGGTGTATTGAAAAGGCTAAAGGTTGCCTATATTATTATATTTTGTTATTAGTAGGCTTTTAACATTTAATATAAATAACTAACATTACATGTTGAATTCCTACATACATAAATGACATTATTTGTTGTTGGTTTTACTAATGATTGGTACAATAATAGGACAAAACAGGACTTTTCGAATTCATTTGCCGTCCTAATGCACTATCTAAAATTTTTCGGTGCACTTGCCATTCACCCTGTATATACACTATTCTTGGGAAAAATTTATGTGCCCTACGCTTTATGACAAGTTATGGCAAGTGAAGTAGGGTGGAATATCAAAATGTTATTGTTTGTATGTCATACCATGGTTCAAGATTTAATTACCATAATATTAATACTTTCGTGTATCTCCAGCGTTCCTAAAATGTGCAGTTTTTGAAAAAGAATAATATTAAACCTTCGATATAAAAAATATATCCCCAGATTTTGTGTTCAATAATCCAGTGAAAACTATGCAGTAAATGCAAAAATGCAGTAAAATGGGAAAGGGGATTGCCTTTATCGTCATTTCGCGACAATTTGGCTATAATATAACTACAGGGAAGATATGATGGTATGTTCTCCCACTCATTTCTTTTGTTTCTGTGGGGTAGCTACTAAATTCCTCCCTGACAGTTACTAGATTTGTAACGCGTTGTTTAGATGTAGTTTCTAGAGTTACGTGTCAGTACGTCTAGCAGAATGACCATATATGGGCATGATCTTCAATACTGCTTTGTCAGCATAGTATAAAGTATAAATAAGGATGCGTTGTATGACACATTATATTGTTTCTCTTTGTAAGCCAGCCACTGTGAGCGATCTCGCAGTACCTTTCTGTGAATAAATAAATTTGTTTTTCAAAGTATAAATAAAGTTTTAATCATTTTTAAAACGCCACCCCCAATGCTCAAATGACCAAAGAAGAATATATATGATTCATATGAAATGAGAAATATTAAATGATAATGATCAATTGGGGTTGACAAAATAATCAGAAAGAATTTCAGTTTTTTTACATATTTTGGAATTTCTTTACTTCAATACGAACAATTCAATAAACTTACTTCTTGTTTCGACAACAGAAGATTTATGAGCTGTTCGTTATTTTTTTTGTGTTTCTGGCAAAGGTAACAAAGTTGTGATTCATTGATCATCACATCAAAATTCTTAGTTCGCTTCATTACATTTGTGGGAATTTTATTTAAAGAATCATCGCTAGAGTGCTATCTAAAACTAAAGCATTATACGTAGTATGTAAACAAAAATATATCCCAATATTTATCCTACATTTCAAAAAATTTAAGCAGATTTCAGTTCGATTATCGCAACACTTCTCCTGCGCCACCATTCTTAAATAAATTCTCTATTCAACTGAATATTTTAAACGTTCTATAATCAAAAGCTTCCCACTGTTTTTTACCTTTTCTAGAATTCTACATATATAAAATACTTACATCGTTGCTGCTATCAATCGAATTGATATCAATCAGTGGTGCACCTTCCGAGTCCATTGATAATTTACTAGAAATTTGTGCACAAAACAAATTAACCAGGATCAGACCCTCATTGGTCGAGTGATAGACGTAACATACACCGCCGCACAACCGTGTAGTAGATTAAACCGCCAAATGAAGCCTGTGAATATTTGCGTATAAATAAAACTTCGCGGAATGGTGGAAAGCTGACACCGTCTCGAGTATTATGTTATCAATGCGTTGGAAAAACAGCTCTAGGAAACATTTCCTAGTGGTATACCCGTTAGCAAAAAAGCTAACGTGATGCGTTTTAAAAAAGATTCTAATTTCTCTAGAGTGATAGTTTGATTGTAATATGCTTTATAAGTATGTTGTTGATAGAAGAAGCAGTGTTATTTGCACCTAGCAAATACAAAGACGCTAAAATGTTAAAATACATAGTTTACGGTATCTTTTGTTTACACTTCTTGGATTTTGGCATTGTAACTGACTTTACAAAAACTATAAATATAGGTAAGCTTTTTGTATTGCTTGTATTATTTACATCAAACTATCCACTTCATCTTTAGGGCAGTGCCGGTGTAGTATATTTCGCGGTAATTATTTATACTCACCATTAGTATTCGAAGATACATTTGAGGAAGCGTGTAATGAGGATGGAGATGACCAATGTACGCAAAATTGCATAATTATAGCTGCGACGGTGCACTTTACTGTGACTTTGATTGACAAATTATGCCCAATATATTGGAACGCAAATGACATAGAGGTAAGCATTGATTATTTCTGCAGATTCATTCACTTCATATTTCCCTACTTCTTTTATTATTGTACTTTATAAATTTAAATTCGAGAATTGGTCTCTCCATTTTCATTTTTATGGATTCTTCATAAGTTGATGTGTGGCTGTGAATTAACTTTTTGGTAGAATCGGATTTTAATGAAAATAGTAGACCAAACAAGTGAGCAACGAAAATCGACATATGCTAGAGAAAATATGCACGAAAGTTAGGTTTTTAGTACGCTGTATGTTACTAGAACGTATAGGATACGTACTAATCATGTCATGATGACTGGGGAAGTAAAAATTAAATGGACAATAAAGCTATATAGACTCAATACACCAAAATTTCTAATAAATATCATAATAAATGGACCCACCTTGTAAATTAGCTAAGATTTAAATCAATGATTTTATGGAGAAATAGAATTTAAAAATTCTAAACAAAGATTCTAGAACAAAATTTCAAAAACATACAAAATTATATAGAAATTTAAAAATAAACGGAAATGTAGAAACATGGTTTCTAACAATTCGGGGTAGGAAGCTAAAGATATAGAGCTAAAGGTCTACTCTGTTTTTGTAATAAATTCTCTATGAAAATTCAAAGATCTTATAGTGCTTTAGAAAGTAATATACTAATATTCATGAAAAACTTTTTCGGCTTTGTGGCAAGAATGGTATAGAAACCGATATTAGTGTACAAAAAAGGAACTTCTCTGGTTTTTTGACAATTTAATAATTTTTTTAACTATGCATTTAAAGCGTATTTTATTCTTAAATAGTTTTATTGTTTATCTTCATTTTTTCAGGTAGGTGTAGCGAGCCAAACATGTGATGACCGCCCATTAATTGATACGGGATTAAGGCAGAAAATCAGTTGTCACAATGGTGATTATGTTAGTTATACAATACCCATGAATTTAATTTCCAAATACCACGTTTTTACAGACAGTCCAAATGCTGATTAATTATGTTTTATTACAACATTTCTGTACAATTCGGTAATAAATTAACATTATTTTTATAATAAAATAAAATAGATTGCCACTAGATTAAGTAATGTTTGCTATTAAATCTATTAATCACTATTACAATAAATAAAGAACGTCTACATTTAACTTGTTTTATTCTTTTCGCGTTGTTCTTAACAAGAGGGCCAGGTAAGCTAAAAGTCTAAAGACGCATATCAAGCCAAATAGCATGAGTAAATCCTCCGTGAAGTTAGCCTGCAACAAACACCGGTAAAAGTTTAAAAGTTAGCGAAAGAGTAATCAGTGTCAGACCTCGGAAAAGTTGTAAATTTCTAGCACTATGTGGCCGTCTTTGGGACAGGTCGAGTTGGCGTTGGTGCAGTCGATATTCTCTACTCCATCCCACTGGTTTATCATTAGCGCTTCGTTGCCGAAACGAAACCAGGAAAAATACGACAGCCACTTGAAGTAAATTGGTATCGAGCTGAAAGGAAACTTCGTTACAGTGTTTTACGTCGAACCTTTTAGGCGACGTAGTTTTGTTCGTATTAAGAGTTTACGTGCGACTTTTTGAGGTATCTCGTTACCTTATATTTAAGAAAAATCCGCCAAACAAGAGGAAGGGAATTATCAATGTTGGTCCTATGGAAAGAGCCATGGATACACTGCTACTGACGCATGATACAAAGTATCCTGAAAATTGAATAATACGTTACATAATCATATATTCCATGGGTGAACTACACCGATTGCGCAAGCTATAATGCGAAAAATAAAGTTGTTAGATAGAAATATCCACAGCATAGTGGGCTGTTGATGGAGCGCCATCTCACAACAGTTGAGCAGTTATTGCATTTCTAAACCACACATTTTAAAATAGACGAGTTGGAAAACCCGCACTTTTGACCACCCAAATCATAAAGTTTTACGATAATATCCCTATATAAAAATACAGGAATGTATGAAAACATTGTGAATCTGAAAACGTAGAATACACCATTCTATCTTCCATACAATTTTTGAAATTTTCCAACCACCACTTACTAACCCAAAACTCACTCAATTAGGAATTTGGAAGAAAATATGATCACCTCAAACGTCTTTTTTAGTTTTTCAACCTAATATCACATTCACTCGATTTTAAGCAGCATTGTTGTTTTGCCGACACAATTATAATTTTGCCCATCAACAAAAGTTATACAATCTACACACATATCTTAATATTTAACTGCACATAAGTACTTACCAAAGCTAATAGCTACATTTGCTACTAAAGTAACTATTCCACATGCAGTTTCAAACCTTGGTAACTGCGGATTCAGTCCGATCATATAGTAGCATATGCAAGTGAATAACACAGGTACAATAGTGAACAACGGTGTCTCAGATAATGTTTTACACAAGAAATACACATCTGTCCTATACATTCCATTTCGATGCTCTCGAAGAAATATTGGTAGTTCGGAACAGAATACCTTAAAATAAGCACCAAATGATATATCGTTACAATAGTGATGTTAATTAACATTAAAATATAACATACATGTATTACAGCAAAAACATTTTGAAATGTCATATTCGTTAAGAAAATAAACAGCACACCATTTATGTTCATTACACCATCTTCATTAAGTACTTGACCATAATAAATTAAACCTGTTAATACAGCAACCATCTAAAACCGAAATTTATCACCTACAGGTAGAACAAAAACGCCTATTTCTTGCCATTGTTTGAAATAATCTGACTTTTATGAGTAACGGCTCCTTCATTACACTTAACCATGATCTCCATAAAACTGCTCTAAATTGAGCACACCATGATGCTTTGTATGGATTTTTGCAATGATCACCGTTGGTCCATATTTCGTAGCTATAATCTTCTTGCTTCTGCAAGCAACAACAAAAAAGATATCGTTTTAAGATTATTGTGGGATAAAAAAAATTACAGTTGTAGTAGCAATTTGAAAATTTTTCTTTCCCAAATCAGAGTCTTGAAATTTTTGGCAGATCATCGATATCGCTTGTTTACACGATTCCTCTCTATCTGGAACTATTGCTAGTAACTGAACAAAATAATCTGCTGGGTTGTAATTATGTGGGCAGGGTGCATCTAGGCTTTAACATACAAATAAACAAAAAATTAAATAACAAAATGAATAATATATTTTATTCATAATAGTATGAATAAAAAAAAGTGTAATAAGAACAGTTACTACTTACGACGTGAAGAATATAGTAGCATCTAACGGTGTTCCCAAAAAGGCTATACGTCCTTCTGACATTAGTAGTAATTTATCAAACATGGCGTATAACTCTGATGATGGCTGGTGAATGGTACATACGACAGTTTTGCCACTTTTAGCGATATTTTTTAGCACCTGTATGACGTTCAATGCCATAAACGAATCTAAACCTGATGTAGGCTCGTCGCAGAACATTAAAGAGGGATTTGTTAATACTTCTGCAGCGAATGATAATCTTTTACGTTCACCGCCCGATATGCCTTTGATTCTGCCTGGTATACCTATTCTGGTGTACTGGCATTTGGTCAAAGCCAACTGCAAAAAATGAAAATTAATTAACCAAAAATTAGTACTGACATAAAAACAAATGCGAACTCTAACGATGTTAAAATTTAACTTACGTCTTTAATTACTTCTTCTACCCGGCGCATCCTTTGCTGGTATGTCATTTCTTTGTCCATTCGTACTAAAGCCTTTGGAATATAGCAATTCAGTTAACACTATCGACATGGGCATAGAATTGAAAGTATGAATGTAATGAAGTAAAGGACTAACAATCTTGCAAGTGGGTAGTAATTAAATTGAAACAAAACCAGAAAATAACTTTGATAAAAGTTATTTCAAAAATTAACTTTCAAGTGGTCATCGCCCGAATCTATAAGCCGGAAAGTAAAATACAGGAACATAAAAATATAGAGTAAAATTGAAAAAAAAAAACAAAATTAACAAATTAAAGAAGAATAAATGTAAAACATACAGTCACAGGTGTAAAAATCCACACAAAACATATAGGCTATCATATTAAAGAATAAAAAGCAAAAATTAGATAATTATCAATCATAAAGAAGCTTAGATAGCCGTAGAATACTCTTATTTAGAAGCCGAAGAATACCAGCGAAGGACCCGTATTGAAAGGGTTGAATTTTTGCAGCCTTGTCGTTCGATCATGTTTAGCTTAGTATCAGACAATATGTGTTCATTTTGATTATCGGATAAACCGACGTTCGTTTGCAATTTATTTTCTGATTTTGGCAACAAATTCATTTTGAAATTTTAATCCAGGAAATCGGTTTTCTTTACGTCCTCCTTCACCATTAAAGGAAACCTTAAAATAATTCATGGTAAATTATTTTAGTTACCTATCGGTATCAAATTTTGCGCACAGACATTGATTCTGAGAAAACTAAACTCGAAAAAATTATTTCGCCAACAGAACTTGATGAAACATTATTAGCTGGGCTTTCTTAAGTTTCAGAAAGTCTTGTCCAATGATTTAACTATAAGCAATCATCGTAAGCACTATATTACGAAAGGCAATATTTAACTACCGGTTGTAAACGTCTGAAATCAAATATTCGTTGAGGAAGATACGTTATTGATCTATATGTCACATTTTGTGTTTCCTGCGAAAAAATGCATTCATAAAATTGAACACAGTGCTTAAAGCACTGTATAGAATATTTTAAAAAAACATGCAAAAGATAAATAAACTAAACGGTGGAAATTATTGAGTTCCATTTGTGAAATAGTATTCAAATAATTGTAGTAAGATACAAGAATTATTTTTTACTTTGGTGTTACTTTGTTTGTTTGTTGGTGAGCCATGATTTATGTTTTCGCCCTTAACTATACTGGGGAAATTTCAATTTTTGCTACGTTATTAAGCAATAAATGACAATTATAATAAAAACCCCCATTTTTTATTGCATATTCGGATTGTACTGTAAAAATTTATATTTTTTTGTATGCATTATTCTCTATGCAACACTTACAATCCACTCGAAGTGGAAGAAGAATGAATAATTCTTTGCGCTAAACAAATGATAGTTATAAAGTTGTTTACAACTATCATTTGAGTTTTTGAATTTTACTTACAATTCAACAAATTTGGAAATTATCATAAAATATCAAATTGTCCGAAGTTGCGATGACGATAGGATTTTTGCAATCACAACGCCATCTGTCAGGAATCGAAACACAATATTCCATCAAATTTTTTTTCTGAATCTGCAATGAAGACTGGGGTTACCCATTTAAGCTTTTTAAAGTTACCCTCTCAGCTACCTCCAGGTATTACTGAACAGGTTGGTGTGGGTTCCCATTTAAGATTTGAAAGGATCACGTATGATATCCAAAGTGTATTTCCAATCCAAAGTGTATTTCCCATGTTATTCGATCGAGTTTTTTTCGGAAAACCGGTATAATACATACATCTTGGAATAAATTCAAACTGTCATCTTCGCCCTTCCACACACAAAAAAAAACATCATCCACATATTTCACCCACTTTATTATAAGGGTTTTTATTGTTAATTACATTTGTTTTTAATATAATCCAAATAAATACCTAACTACATAAAGGACATTTCCAGACCATAAAATTTACACCAAAATTCTCAATCAAAAACTTATAACATTTCACTTCACACATAAGAGATATCTCCATTGAGGATTCACTTATGGTTTCTTTTGATGTTTATAATTTATGTGCTAATGTCCCCGTTGATTTGACCTGGTTCTCAGTTTAACTTCTGATTTATTTAAAAAAACATTTCCACAATCCGATAACAATTGAACACCTTAATAATTTAATTAAACACACATTATTACTTTCAGTGATAAAATTTATAAAATTGAAGATGGCTTACCTATGGGTAGGCTTCTTTCTGGAACACTTGCAGATATTTATTTGGATTATGTTGAAAGACATTTTATAATTAACAATAAAAACCCTTATAATAATATACTAAAGTAGGTGAAACATGTAGACGATGGTTTTTGTTGACAGCTTGAATTTGTTTCTGGATTCCATCAATGATATAGATAAAACCCTTAATTTTATCCTGGGGATAGAACATAAAATAATTTCCTTGAACTAACTGTCTCAAATATAGATGATTCCCTCTCTTTTAATATTTACAGAAAACCCACTTACGCCACTCTATAATCCCCTATGATTCAGTCAACCCTTTTTCCTTTTAAACATATTTACAAAATATGTTTGCAAATGGCCCCTTTGGCGCTCAAGCCAACTCCACCCCTTTAACAGTCCTACTTATGATAATAAAAAGATTAATTATTTCAAACCTCTATCTTTCAACCTCTGCAATTTAAAGTCTAAAAATATTTTCAACAAATACAATATTGCCTCAACGTTTAAAACAAACACAAAATTATACAAGATTTTCTCTAACCATAATCAAAGAAATTATTAACTATTAATTGTTCTAATTGACTATTTATATACATAGGCGTATAAATACGTTTTCAATCCATCCGCATTTTTAATTTAAATAAGGCTTGCAAAATTTTGAGTATAATTAGTTAATTTTATTTTAATTTATAGGACTAGTCCGAAAAAGAAGAAGAAAAAGATTTAATTTTAATTAAAGAAGCAAGAAAATATGTGAACTTATCTTAAGCGTTGTAAAAGTGTGGTCTTCTTTCTTCCGGCCCTTTAATCAGGAACTAGACAGGAACGGTTGGAATACTTCAGTTCGACGTCGGAATTGAGGTTAGGAGAAGGTTTTGTTTGGAGAGTCTGAGTGAATTTTCAAACTTTACAAAAATTTAAAAAAATTTAAGAAATTTACAAAATCCAATTTTGTAAAAAATGGACGTAAGAATGTGCCGCCGGGCGTATTTCTGCAAAGTTCAATGTCTAAACTAATTGTTAATGAAGTATGAATATTATAGCTTAAGTCTAATCATGAAAATTTCAAAATGTTGCTGCGGTTGCATAATTTTTGCGAAAAAATTCAATATCTCGAAAACGATTAAGTTTAGGCCTGGCAAACATTTTACGAAAGTTGTTGAAAATTGAATGTAGATTAAGAAAAAAAATTAAAATTGGGAACATTCCATTTAAATTAACAAAG
>JAWQRJ010001001.1:0-17411 GCA_033557515.1 Diorygopyx duplodentatus
AGTTATGATAGAGACTTGATATTACAATTTTGATGCTTATATGAGATTATTCGCTTATTTTAAGTGTAGAACAACATATCTACTGGATTTATTCAACGAAACATTTTAACTAAACTTAAGTAACATTTTAATTAAACTTTAAATAACTTTTTTTTTCATAAAAAACGCAAAAATAGTGATGTGTGCAGCGACATTCCAGTAAATTTTTTCTGATTATGGTTTGAAATTTTACAATAATTCGTTTATTTACATTTTTAGTACTTTTGGTATGTTTATTGTAAAATTTCAATATTCAAAAAATAATATCTTTTGAATTATTATCGTTAATACATCTAATTAACGATGTGTTAATTATTACACGATGTTGTGTTGATTTGAAACAGATTATTTTGAAATAAACTTAGTTTTTTTAAGTTCTTCCAATTCTTCTACTGGAACCACAATAGGAAAAACTTTTTTAATATTCATTTTACGATAAATTGTGATTCTTTGAAATATTTTTTGGATCGTTTAAAACTACTAATAAAGATATAAAATCCATAAATTTATGGCCAGCAAACTAAAAAATTTGAAAAAAGGCGTTTTTATTTAGCACAAATATTCTCGAAAGTTCTCGAAACGTCACTATAATTCCAATGTATCTAAACAACAGTGACAGTTTGACATTTTTGAATAACGTCAATAATAATGCTAACTTTACAAGAAAGGATTTACCTTATTAAATGCTTCGATATTGGGGATAAGTCATATCAGCATACTATAAATGTATTTCATGCGAAATTTCCCAATACAGCGGTTACAAGACAGGCAATAAAAAAAATTGTTATAAAGTTTGATAAAACTGGATCTGTTGGGGGTAAAAAGAAAACAAAGAAAAAATACAACGAAGACGATGCGATAACGATAATGGCTTTAAAGTCCGTGGAAGAAAATCCAAGATTATCGTTAAGACGGAGAAGACGAGAGCTAAATGTTAGCCATAGCTTATTACCAACGATTTTTAAAGAAAACAAAATTTACCCTTACAAACCTAAATTTAGGCATACCCCCGAAAATCAAGATCTCGCCTTTAGATTAGATTTTGGCTTATGGGTTGGTGAGCATTTAATAGAAAACATTGTATCCTCCCAAAATTGTAGATTTTGGTCACCACAAAATCCAAGTTTTACCGTCAGTTCGCGGAACCAGCGTTATTCAAAAGTGAATGTTTGGTGTGGAATGTTATTTAATAAAATTATTACTTTAACTACACTTTCACTCTCAATTTTTTCGTCTGACCCTAATTTGATGTCCATATCAAACAAATGCCTTCCCCTTACTTATCAGCTGCGAATGATTAAGGGGGAGGCAAAAAATTATGCGAAAAATTACAAATCCTAATAAGCAAACTAAAATTTCAGACTTTTTTGTCACCAAATAAACTGTTTTCTGCTCTATTAATATTTTATTTTACGTTTTTAAATTAACCCCCGTTTACGTAAATAAATCGCTAACGTGAACGTGCGTTGTTTTATTTTGTTCACGGTATCGAGATTCTACTGTATGTATTTGTGAGAGAGAAAAGTTTTATGAAGTATTTTCAAAATTTTCATTTATAAGTTCTTATCCTCATATTCATTATATTATTTAAATTTTGTTGTGAAAACTACAACTAATTAATACTTTATGTCTTTCCTGCTCTGGTTTCATTGTATGACCATTCTGTACCACATAGAACTTAGTTATAAATTTTGTTTGAGGCAATATTATTGTGATGTATAATATTGTCTCAAACATGTATTACTTTATGAAAGATTATCAAAGTTTTCGCTTATAAGTTTTTATCCACAATTAATTAAAGTACTTTACTATTATTTTTTTTAAATACGACTAATTGCAAAACGATGCAATTTCAAGTTTCATTAATAAATTAATATTACTTGGGATTACTTGAGAAAGCACAGCAGATTCTATAGACCATGTGCACCTTTTAAATTAAAATTGTATCCACTTTAGTCGTAGTTCCTTAAAATATTCGAGGGACTGATTCTGACATTTACGCCTGCAATGTATTATACAAGTTAAGTGTTTTCAAAAATTCTTTTTGGACTTTGTTTGTAAAGGTATGTAGATTACTTGCAAATATTTGAGTGATTAAAATTTGTTATTTTCCAGTCATGAATGAGCTTTATAATGCAGCGTTGTAAAACCGTGTTTTGTTTTCTGTGTGAATAATTTCGAGGTAGTCTTAAAGTAAAAAGGACCGCAGAGAACCGCCTCGATTTTGCAATGAGCAGGTAGAGGAAGTCATTGGCTTTCGATACATTACAAAATTGGCTGCTAAGAGCTGCGTTTCACTGTACAGAACGGTTTTAGTTTCATCGCTCGCTGCCGAGAAATTTCGGCGCTCGGCCGGCTCGGCGTATTTGGGGATTAGGGCGGGCCAGGTATGAATAGAACATTTATACCTGGCTAATATAATCCGCATTCTTTCACAGAATTATTGTGAGGTGTAATCCTTCATAAATTATTATCTTAATTTTTACTTGTCATTTAAATTGAAATAATAACCATTGATTGCTTATCGTTCGAAGTGTAACATATATAATGCATGTTTTAAACGTTGTTTTTTCATAATCTTAGAATCTACGTTAAACATGGCGGAAAGCAATGAAATATCTTTAACAAGAAAAGATATTTTTAGTATAGTAAAAGACGCTGACCAAACAACATTCAAAAATAAAATAGAACCAATTGAAAAAGCTATATCATCGAAGCAGAATGTGCCATTTCCATTGACTAAAGAGTCTACTGATTGCTTAAAGCCAATTTTAACGAAAATAACAGAGAAGTCATTTAAATTGAAATAATAACAATTGATTGCTTATTGTTCGAAGTGTAACATATATAATGCATGTTTTAAACGCTGTTTTCATAATTTTAGGATCAACGTTAAACATGGCGGAAAGCAATGAAATATCTTTAACAAGAAAATATATTTTTGGTGTAGTAAAATACGCTGACCAAACAACATTAAAAAATAAAATAGAACCAATTGAAAAAGCTATATCATCGATTGCTTGAAGTCAATTTTAACGAAAATAACAGAGAAGTGGGCGTTATTGCCGCCCAATAAACGTTGAATTTATGGTAGAAAATGTCGCTTCCATTGTACATGAAAAATTACAGAACCAGCAAATTACAGAACCAGCTGTACTGCCAATCGGGGAATTGTCTGAAGATGCACAGGGAGCCAGGAACAAAGATTTTAAAAAATATCGAGAAAATTATTCAAGAAAAAATTCACGCGAAAAGACGATGGAAGAAGTATTCCATTGGCTCCTTGCATCTTCAGAGCCCTGAATTGCCGACATGCGAGTTAATCCGTTTTAGTGCTTTTTTATTTCCTTAAACTTGTGGAAATAAAGCACAAGTTTTAAAACCTTTTGCAATAGCATTTTGCTTTATTTATGGCTATTTAGTAATGAAGCAACATGAACTTACTTCATCGTATACTGATGATTAAGGCGCCTTCAACTCATTTCACCCCTTTCCCATAATAATTTTAGTAGTTTGAAGCTTGAAAAATCAGCTATCTAAAGGGTTCTTGTAAAATTTGGGTACAATGGCACCAATATGATCTTCATTTCTGTAAAAAGCTTGGTTAATTAACGTTTCGTGGACTTGACCACTCAGTCCGCAAAGATTAGCATATAAAACTAAAGATCGTTCTTTATTAAACTAGGGTGAGAAACTTTCTGAAAAGTTCTGATTTCATCCATTCGTTTGAACTGGTTCCAACTTGCTTTTGCCAGGAACCCTTTACCTTCTGCTGATAAGATAAAAGTAATTGGAGCATGGTTTTCTTTTACTGTTTGTGTGATCCTTCAAAATCCAATCGCCTAATAATTTTCTTTCTTGTATAATTTTTACTTTTTGAATTCTATGTTCTATGGTAATATATTTTATATATTCACACACACACACACCAATGATATATTTAATGGCTTTAAGGTGGATGCTGCGGTTTTATTAGAATTTTTTTTTTAATTTCCATTATAACAACAGAAGACCCTGAAGTACCCTTTATCCTGACTATGCACTAGAGTATTTCTTTCTACATCTAGTAGTAGTTGCAGAAATTCCTTGATGTTAATGTAGACTTTAACCCGTCCAGTAAAGAGTGTTTAATTTGTGGAAACAACCTGTACAACTTCGATCTTATTACTAATAGATTTTAAGTTTTTATGTCTATAAAATTATTGCGCGAATTGTTCAATTCAATATTAAATTTCCTAACACAACTTTTGGCGTTATTTTTTACTGAAATGTGCATATACTGTTTTCTATTTTCCATGACATGTTCATGACTCTTAAATTCTTAAACTGAATATTACTATGGGTCAAATAAAATGCTAGTATAACAGTATCTATATCATCATTCATCAATTGCAAGACATTACTGCATTACACTGTCATAGGAGGGAATTTATTCCTACAAATTTCCTGGACAAAGCGTTGACATTTTGCAGAATCCATTGCCCAGTAAAATGTTGTTCTGTATCAGTGGAATATTAAATTCAATAAGCAGTGGAATAAAACAAAATTAAGTCGCATTGTTTACCCACATTTTATCTCAATCATAGATATCTACAGGTGATAAGCATTATACCAGTACAACCTAATAATGGCATCAGAGATTACTGGAAAAAAACCGGTAATTTCGTTTTTTTATTTAATTTATTTTATTTTTGTAGATAATTTAAAAATGGAGGACTATTACGTAAATTTAAAAAGTTGGGACTCTTTATAAATAAATAAATCCTTAACTGAATACAGCCATGTCGTTCTGTCCAATTACTTTTGATTATTGATTAAAGAGTATAAGAACGTACGGTCACAAAATCACATTCCATTTATCTGTGATCGTTTAGATTTTAATTATTATAATGCAGCAGTAATTACCTGAGTGCTCACTTAAGATTACTGATGATTAATATGTAAAAAAGGCGAATAAAGACATATACGTATCTGCAGTCTTAATCTGTATTGTAAATAACTTTGAATAGCGCGATGATGTTGAGGATAAGAAAATAATCCTCTGGTGCACAGATCAGATAATAGAGAATTTTTGCAAAATGTGTCAAAAAAATCCCATGATGAGTTTTGGAATTCACCGAGACATAGAATACCATGAAAATAAAAAGGAAACTGACATCTTCTTTTTATAATTAGAATTACCACTTCTGTTTTTATTTTGAATAACATGCCACGGAATTTTATAAACAGTAGACATGTTAATGTTTACTAAGCATATACAAGTATAACGTTAAAGTCTGAGTAAGCAAGGTCATTATTTTAAGCCACTGTAACAAATAGCACGATAATCTGTCTTAATAGAAAAGTTTTCCTATGAAGCGCCCCCAAATTTGAACATACTGTATACTGAAAGGCCGGTATTTAATCCGATATTTGCGAGGCTATAAATTAATAGTAAAAACGATGGTTTTGGAATGTGACCGGTTTAATTCCTCGTATATACATGGTTTTACAACAAGAGATTAAAAATGCAATTTTACTAACCTATTGTTTTATACTGTGTTGTATTTTTGGATTTATCAATTTCATAAGCTTCGTAAAGTTCTAGTTCGTAGCCTTTAATTTTGTGATGTAAAATTTTGGCATTCTCTTTTATTCTTGTACTAAGCTTTGTTCCGGTTTCGCCAATATAAGTGGTCCCACAAGTGTCACATTCGAGATAATAACCACCATTTTTATCAAGGGTATTAATCGGAGAAACGTTGTTTATTGAAAATTTACTGAAGTAATTACTGAAGTTTATTGGAGTTATAACCTTGTTATGTGAATTTTCTGTATTTTGTGTTGTGTTGTTATTTAAATTTATCTTTCTATGAATGTTCGGTTTTTTTCTGAGTGACCAGATTAAAGTTGTTATAGTGAGCAATTTTAGGATCGTTTGTGTTTCTTGTTTTATGTCTAAAGCTGAAGTATGTGTGCCAAACATTCTATGTACACATAAAAGAACTGAATACGGCCATTCTATGTGTAATGTGTTGGTATGAATTATAGGGGATTATGGCGCTTGTTATTGTTAATAAATTTACTTTCGCTAATCAGAAGAATAGAATATTTTTCACCCAATCAACTTTCTAATTTTAAATTGTGTAATTTCATATAAACGAATCGTTATTTGACATTTCTTAAAAAGATTAATACACATTTTTTATATAAAAAATAACAAGTCACTCGTAGGTTATTAGTTGCTTAAAAATTCAATGAAAACATTACATTGTGCGAAACGAGAACGCGAGACAAGAAG
The DNA here is from genome assembly GCA_033557515.1 of Diorygopyx duplodentatus. Lineage (NCBI taxonomy): Eukaryota > Metazoa > Arthropoda > Insecta > Coleoptera > Scarabaeidae > Diorygopyx > Diorygopyx duplodentatus. Next base: position 6,320 of record JAWQRJ010001001.1, read on the forward strand.
ATATCACTTCCCTGGTGAAATCACAACTTTCTGCCTTTAACCGAACACAGCTTTAACCGTTTCTACTATGTTCAACGATATTTGAACTTACAATTACAATCAAGGTTTTAAAAAAGCTTTCGCTCTGTGTTCCTAACGTTTTTTTTTAAGACTGCAGGTTCGCTGAATATTATAGCAGTATTGCAGATATGTAAAACTGAATACTTATATCAAGATACCAAAGGATCAGATTTGGGCCGAATATCGGCCAACAGTATTCGAATAGGAATACGGAATACGGTATTCAAAACAGTATTCGAATACAGAGGATTCGAATTCATATAATGAAAATTTGTTTGAATACAGAGTAATCGAATTCATGTACTCATTGTAAGTGAATATTATTTAGAATATTTGGTTGTGGTTAATATAAAGGAAAAATAAAACGGACATTTTTAATGAGTAAAACTTTATACAGAAATAAAATAATAACATTATTATGCTATTGTTATTATATTGATATTTCGATAAAAATAAAATAGGACTCTATGAGACAATTTGGGTGTAAAAAAAGTAAACAATTTGTTTGAAATAAAACGAAAACTCCAACACATATAAAAATACATATACGACAAAAATGTAGTAAACTAACAAATTTTTTAAATTACTTCCTTGTGATAAAATCCTTGGATATTTTTGATGAACATCTTTATTATATTTGAATATGTTCTTTAAGAATGCCTAGAATTTGAAAAACGCTAAAAAAATAGATTGTGAGAAATAAAGGAGAAGTACCGTATGATAAAATTGCTTGGCAATCCAGGTAGGCGTAGGAAGAATTAACTTTCGCCAAGTTAGATGCGCCAAGGGATATAACGTCTTCGGACAATCGGATGTTTTCATCAATCTTCAATTCCTCGGCAAACATATAAACTGTCAGTTTTATACAATATGTTTACGAGATTGCCGAAAACGCCCAAGACTGTGATTTCTGGTAGTGTTGTAAGATTTCCAAACTAAGGAAAATTTTCATCCCTCCCTCCACAGCCGACTAGACTAGTATGCAATTTGATCAGACCCTGCTTAGGGTTAATTGTCGTTGAAATTTTATTTTTAATTATCGCGGAGAATTTTTGTTTCATATATTAGCCTATTATTTCTTAACGTAACTAATTCGAAACCCAATGAATGAGAAAAATCACTTTTGTAAAAATTTTGTAAGTCAGCCCTTTTATTTAAAATCTCATTTTCGGATAAATGGCTAAGTTTTTCGATAAAAAAAATCAAATTCTTCTACCACATGTTAAAGAAAACCAAGAGTTTAACTGGGTGTATATTATATCGAAAACACAGTAGAAAACATTTATTTTAAAATTTTGTTCTTCGTCGATTATTCGATTATCTTGACAAAGTTCATCAAAATGTTTTTTAACTGTACGTTGACGTTTACTTTTAAACTGGGCATTTACATTTCATGTTTATGCAATAGCGGTACCCTTGAATTTTAGTTTACTGTAACCATTTCTTGTTTCTTTTAAAAAATGTAAGATTTTCTTAATTAAATCACGAACCTCACTTAGATTTATAATTTTATTTTGTGCTGTTTTTGACACTTTACATAAGTTTAATTCGTTTAAGATTTGTTATAAACAGACACACAATGAAATAAATTCAAATTGCTTCTTCACGATCACTCTTTTTTGAACAAGTTAAAATAATTTTATTCAAGGACATAACCATACCTTTATATCTTAGTTTGACAGCTGATAATGACAATATTCGATCAGCTCAACGGGTGGAATTTAATTTTTTTAATTTCATAGTAGAGCCTGCAATAAAAACTTGATAGCAAGTCCCATCGAACAATACTTGAACTAAAAAAATGTAATTATAGACTTGTCGAATTGTTGTAAAAAATGCTTCTATTTCGGTGACTCCCTTAACTACATCATTAATAACTAGGGCCCGGATCTTTATTTATTTAAAAATGGCAAATATTTAAATGTAATATTTAACAAAACAGGTGGATTTGGATAACAAGACAGACGGTAACAGGCGGTATTTAATAAAAATGTATTTACTAAAGTGTTTTAATACACAAAAGGCTAGAAATAGTACAATTTACAATTAATTAAGCTTATATTAAAACCAATTGTTTACACTGCATATAAATGTTTTTCTTAAATGATCGAAAGTAAAACTTCTTCGATTATCTCGAAACAAAGATATTTATATTGGGAGAAGCTTCTTTCCAAGTCGCATGAAGTAATTGGAGCATATTTAAATTTTGAAATGTCTGAAGGTCTCAAAGCCTTCAAACTTCAAAATCTCCATTTTCTTCTTCCTTTTCTTCATTGAGGACCCCAAGAAGCTTGTTTTTGATACACAGTAAAATTTTATAGCCTGGATTTTTGTTTAACACCTCTTCAAATTTTCGATTCATTTTTTCTCCGAATTTACGATGCGCCAACGAAATAAAGACGTTCTGTCGTTACAGAAAACGTTCATTTTATAATGTTTGAAATTATTTTTAAAGGGAATCCTGGAGCAATGCAGAGCGAAGTATATTTTATTTCTGTGGATATTGTAATTTGTCTTTTCTTTTCGAGATTTCATATATTGTGAAATTGTATTTCCATTTATATTCTCGCCTTCTTTGTACATAATTTTTTTAAGAAGAGAATTAGAAAAATATTGAATTATATTTAGAATTGTTTTGAATTAAATAGGAAAATATTTATTTAAATACGAAAATATTTATTTAAATAAATACCGGGTCCTGTATAATAATTAAATTTAAATTGTGTGCCGCACAGTGCACATATAAAACAGTTTCCTCAATATTTTTAATTTTTTTGAATTGAATAATATATCCCACTCATACGTTGTCTCCAACATATCCTCCTCTACATTTTCTTAAATGTGGAGGGTTGTTCTTATGGCCTTTTTTAATGACCATACGTATCTCTGCGCCAGCGGAGGAAATTTACTGACTCTCATAAAATTGGTTATACAGTTCGTTCAGTTCTGGTGTTCTGCCAAATTTAAGTTTGTGTATGCCGCCATAAATTGCATCCACCGTAATGTCGCAGTTGAAATGCGGAAGTAACGCAATACTGATATTAATCAATACTTATGACGTGGATAGTAATCTTGGTGATACCATTACTGTCACTGTTCATCGGCAATGATAAATAGTTATTAAAAGGTCATAAAATGACCAGGTTAGAGTAACTGTAAAAATATATTAAGAATTTAATTACCATTGCTTATAAATTGCTCTTTAATTTGTTTTTTTTTAAATTCAATTGACCATTTTCACAGATATGCATACAAAGAGATGTACATAGTTATTATTACAACTACGTATTACTAAACGTTATAAATTGCTAAAAAATGGCATAATTATGATCGTAGTATTCGTAAAAGTAAAAATTACATTTCCATAAAATTACGGTGAGGTTTATTTGAAGCGCAATACTCACCCCGTAAATGGGGCATTACGAAATAAATTACCGGAAAGGACCTAGAATTAGCCGCTACCATCCCAAACGAGTCCAGACTAGTCAAGCTTTAACGCGCAAATCCAAACAAAAAGTCCCGGTGTGTACATAGGGACGATTGCGGCACAGGAAGCGAGCGCGAAGTCGCCCTTAGTGCCTCTGCATTTCTCGAATCGATATCTCGTGTGGTCACAGGACGCGTGCGTTCTATCGATTTTGTAGGTGAAAGGGATATCTGCCACACATCCCCGGTTTGGGAGAAAAATGTGTCAGCAGATATTTTGTTGACAGGTAGCCGATAATTCTACGTTAAAAAATAATTGATTTAGAAAGATATCCTCGTTGGTGCTGACAGAACGAAGTTTGATGGAATGGACATTTTGATAATGATGCTTGGAAAAAATCAAGTATATATTCATGTCCATCATTGTTCAGAGAGGTACTTTAAAAAGAGGAATTAAAATGCTCTTCGGCTAGGCTTGCTTCTTACTTCCAAGGAAAATATAGAATTATCCTGAGATTATTTTATATTTTAACTGTTATCGTCCCAGGGCTCATTGCTAACAAAGAAAATACAATACATAATATATATCACAACAAAAATATATTGCACCCCAAATATATGAGTTGTTCCCCTTAACTATCTTTATTAACGAAGCAAAACTGTTTACAATATTTGGGTTTAAGTACTGTGACGTATCGTATCTATACTTGAACTTGCGTTCTTGTCCCACTTACGAGGAATGCAATTATTGCAGGGCTCAAGTGTAGGACAACCTTGCTATGTCAGCATAACAATATTAAATAACAAACAACCGTAGATTGCTTGTCATTGAGATTCCATTACAATATATTGTGAAATTAAAAACTCGCAATTTCTAGGGAAATGATTATTTTTGTACAAGAAAAAAAAGACAAAAATTAGTTAATTTTATTTAGGGCTAGTCTGAAAAGGAAGAAGAAACGGATTTAATTTTAATTAAAATAAGCAAAAAGAATGTGCGAACTTATCTTAAGCGGTGTAAAAGTGTGGTCTTCTTTCTTCGGCCCCTTTAAAACAGGAACTATTTTCAACTGCAGTTCTTGTTATGTTCTGTAATGTATAAATTCCTTGCTGAAAAATATTTTTGTATCGTTTACTATAGTAAGCAATAAATAATTATGTAGTATAAAACGTTTACAGTTTGCATATAAATGTTTGTATATTTTTTATCTTGTTAGTCATTTACTCGCCCGTTTTTACCGACTGGGCGTACACCCCTTTATTAATTTCTATGTAATAAGTATTTATTTATGTTAGTGATAGATCCATGTAAATTCGTTGGTTTCTTAGTATACACTCATTTGAGTCCGTTGACTTTGTGGTCAGTACTGTATAATCTACTAAATAGCTGTACTTTGCGCCTTTTGAGTATGCAACTCCTATACCACACGAAATTTACTGAATTTAGAAAGAAACCTGATCAGCAAAACCAAAAATTGGCCTTTTTAGAAGCTTTCGAAATTTACAAACACAAACAAAAAATATGCATTTATTGGATGAAGTCCAAGAAATCTGAAACCCATCTAGGATATGACTGGTTAACAACACTATGACAACTTGGTGATTATTTTTATTTATCCTTTGAAAATGATAAACATTGTATCGACATATGTAAGGGAAATAAAAAAGTGTTGGTATAACATTAAATTCATTTTATAGTAATATCATGGCGAAAGTGTTTTTCGAAATCAGTCAGAAATAGATTAATTATATTTCTTCACTGCAGTTTTAATATTTGAGGAAAGTTTTTTTATTTTCGTAATTGAAAAATAATAAAAACTATGATTTTAAAGAATTCCGTGTATTGAATAGTTTAACTTTGGTGGTAGTAAGAAGTTAACGTACATTTTTAAAGGATGCAAAAAATAAAATGCCTTTATCTCAAGCTTTCTCCTAAAAATCTATCAATTTTTAAATTACCTACCTTGTTCGATGAAAATTCGCGTTTTGCGAAATTGTTTAAAAAATTTGGAGAGAGGAATTTATTTCATTAATTTGAAAACTAAACAAATTCCAATATTTTAAACTTAAATTTAATAGAGCCAGCAGCTCCTATTAATAAAAAGTAGGTTAGAAGGAGAAGTTTTAAAATTAATTTCGAGTCATGGAATGATATTAAAACTTGTCTAGAGCAAAATTATCCTGATCAGAGAACAGAAAATTGTTTAGTAGCAGATATGATGCAAATTGTACCAAATTTAAATGAAAATACTCTTACTCTTTAAGAGAAAGAATTAAGGTAGTTTTAAATTTGATTTTGACTAAACAGAAAATGACAATAAATGATTTAGCGCTTTAGACAATTAAAGGAACAAACTATGAAAGAAACAGCTTTACAATTATATCTTAGGCAATTAATGAGGTATACAAAAATTGGAGAATATGTTCGTTTAGAGCAGCGGTGTGCAAACTTTTTTGGTTATCGACCCCTTTTAAAATATCTGTAGCAGTTTTCGACCCCTCAATTTTATTGGTGAAAAAATTATATGCAGTGTGTATGTATTTTCAGGGCCAACCTTATATCTCCGTTATTATTCAAGATAGAATAAAAAACTTTATATAAAAATTGAATTATTTTAAAATTTGGTGGAAAACTTAAAATATTTTATTGCAATTTCCCGCTAGAGGGCGATAGTCAACTTTTTTTTCTTAAATAGGATTACTTAAATATTTTTTGTGCATCTATCTAATACAGGATTTTTTTCTCTTTGCGAGTATCTAAAAATATCATAACATTAAATAATGTCATTTGCGATATATCACTTTTAAAAATCTCATTTATTCAACGGGATTAATTAACACAATACTAAGTAGGCATTCTATGTTTGACAGATAGCATTTTTTTTATAATAACTGAGTAACGGTACAGTACAAATTATAATACATCGGCAGCTTTCAGCTTACTATTGTAGTTGAACAGCGCAATATACATTTGGCATAGTGACGAGTTGGTGAAAACGCAAAATCTTCTAATTCTTTTTAAAAGAGGATAAAACTAATTTAATAAAAAAAAAAATTTAATTAAAAATTTAATTTATCTATCGACCCCCTAGACCCACGTTGACCCCTAACAACGTCATATCGACACCCAGGGGTCGATATGGGCCACTTTGCGTACCCCTGGTCTATAGGTTTATTCTATTCGAAACGCATCACTCGTAGACCGTAAACATTGTAGGTAAATAATTTGACGTTTTTGCAAAACGTTATCTCGAAAGACGTATACGTTACCGTCTGTGTTGCTTACAGCCTTTTTCTCTAACTCAGCGTTTCTAAACGAACTTGCAATGCAAGTTCTATTGTGCAATTGTAAAATATTGAGCGATTTTTTTATCGAAGCGAACATACAGCGGAAACTTACAGTCTGGACACTTTTCGTGATTAACAAGGGGGCTCTTACGGCTAAATAAATGGGCCCTAGTCTGGATTTAGTACTAACGACAAGTTGCAAGTGCAATAAATTATATAACAATCAGGCCCTAAAATCGAAACTTTTTTGCACTTTTCAAAGACATATTTCTACGATGTGTTTTCGAATTAAGAAATGAAATCGCAATTTTGTTGCAAAAGGAAAATCGCCAGAAAGCAGAAGTGTTTCGAGATCACTTATTTGTGATGAAATTCAGATGTTTGGTGGATATATTCGGGAAATTAGTTTTGAGTTACTAACTAAATGCTTTTTACAGAAAATTGGAATTATGAAACAAGAACCTAATGAAAAAGACTAGAAAATGTTTACAAATCTGAATGAATTTTTGAAATCATATAACACTAAAGATCAACACATCATGCAACTTGTTTTTGCAACTATCGAAAATCATTTGACCATAGTGACAGAGAATTTTAGAAAATGTTTTATGACCGATGATAAATTGATAGCAAGATATGAGTGGGTTAAGGACCCATTTCAAAATATTTTTGAAGGTTTTTCAATTGATGAAAAAGAAAACTTCATAAACCTTACGGTAAGCGGTGAAGTCAAAAGACAAGTAAAATGGAAGTAAATCACTGTTTGAATTTTGGACCGGGTTGGGCCTGATTCGCAGGGTAAAGTGTTTCATAAGATGGCGATGTAGGGGAAATTAAAACTCAGTTCTTTTTATATACTCAGCTGAGCATACTTTGTCTTTAATGCAACCACCGCACAAAATCCGCGTTCAAAAAGATAGAATGAAGAAAAAAATGTAGGAATTTGTAGAACTTGTTCTTCGTATATATGGTAAGAAAGTCTGAGGCATTAACTTCTTCATGCGCTTCATATATTTCGAGCTTAGTACTTTTATTCATTCGATTGAGAATTGTAGCGTTTTCATCAACTTGATATCAAGGCAACATTTCTCACAAACTACAAAAACAAACATTACAAAAGTTTTACATCACTACAACCTTTGAAATCATATAATTCCACAGCTAATAAAATAATAACCACTAATGATAAAATTCACACCTTAGATAAAAACGGAGTATATCACCTTGAATGTAACACGCGTGGGGAAATTTACATTGCAGACACCGGAAGAAAATTAATCACAAGAATAAAAGAACATCAACACAACATAAATTCCGCATTTGGCAGACGTTTCTTAACATACCGACATGACTTTGATAAACTTGAAGATATATAAATGTTAAGAAAAACGAATTGAAACTTCTTTTATTTGCTTTTAATAAATTTACAGGGATTACCGGTTTTGAACTTTTTATAAGTTCATCTTCAGTCCTTATCTACGATCAAACAAACAAAATAGGGAAAGTGAAAAATCTAAAAACATATTTTAATTGGAAACAAATTGGAAAAGCAAAAGGCAAAAGGCAAAAGTGATAGGAAACATTTTAAAAAACAATCAATCTTATAAAAACTTACAGTCAAAATCAAACATCACAGGTGACAGCATAGGTATAAGAACGTTAGCATCACTCGTTATTATACAGCAGAACAATGGAGAAAATCAGAAAGACGACACAGACACTTTAAAAGGTTATATAACAATGTGGTTATCACGGCGGACCTCCCAAACAGGTTACATAAACGAGGTCAAGTGAATAAAATATATATGTATATAACGTCCAAACAAATTGTAAGGAAAGAGAAGAAAATTTTTAAAAATGAGTTATAAATAAGGAATATGTATAAATTCTAAAATAATAAAGTAAAACATATTAAAAAATTAAGTGTAAAGTCATAAAATATAAATTAAAAGATTTTAGGAATTTAAGATTTTAATTTAGAGAATTAAATCTGATTTCGATTTTATTTATCCTTAATTTTATTACTATACATTTGGGCAAGCGACGGAGGGCCAGGGGAAATGAAGTTAAAGGAGAATAGAGTATAAAGGTTGATTATCAAAATTGGTCTGTTCATTTAGGAGCGTCTCATCTTTTTGTTTCATCTTATCGATCTCTAGTTGTTCAAGTAGATCCATTTTTTTGCCTTTTTTGACTTCATGTAAGATACGAATATTGCCATAATCAATATTATGACCGGTGTGAAGTCTATGTTTGTAAAGAGTAGAACTGGGTTTTGTGGAGTGTTCTTGGACTCGCTTGCAAAGTTTTCTTCCAGTTTGACCGATGTATGTGCCTTCGCAATTACAGCATTTGACGGAGTAAATCCCGCTTTTTTCCATTATTGGAATTTTTATTTTATGGTTTGAGAAAGTATTGAGGAGGGTGTTACTAGTTTTAAAGGCGGGGACTATGTTATAATTGTTGAGAATGTTAGTGGCCTTCAAATTAATGTTATTGAAAGTAAAGGATGATCCTTTACTTTACAAATAGAAACTAATATTACGATTACGGCACGATTTCAGTGAAAATTGTTGTATGAGGGGTGGGGCGATGAGAATTGTGATTGAAAATTGTTTCGCAAATACTGAAAGGTTGGAAACACTACCCTGTACCCCTCCCCCTCAAAAAAATTAAAATTGTGGTCTTAAAAGGACATGTTACCCCTTATACAAATATTATCGGCAAAAAAAACTTAAAAAAACTAAATAAAACATTAAAATTATATTAAAAATTAAAAGAAGTATAAAGTAGTACTTACCGTTTAAAGACAAAACTATTGAAATATAACCCAAACCAACATTTTAGCTTTTATATACCAATGATAACATAATAAGACCTTTAGATTATAAAAAACATGAACTGCAATCTATTACTGTGCAGAATTTATGCTTACATTTTGTAATGTAACGTAATGTGATCTTTATTGGCGATGTTCATACAAGAAGTTTTTCACACGTCAAATTTCTAAGTCTGACTACGGTATGCACAATAAATTCAGCAAAAATACAACAAAAGTAAATTCAGACTACAATCTGACCCCAGATATTCATTATCAGCTATAAAATTCGTGAGCTACCCATCTATGATCTTACTCTTGACTTAAAGAGATGATGAGGAATGTCGCCCCGCAAATCCACCGGGATCTTATTGAAAAATTTTATCCCATAGAAGTTTATTCCAACTCTTGCCCTTGCCGTCCTACTACAACCACTCAACAAGTCACCCCGGTTACGGCTATCATAATAATTGTTATCTGAATGTGATGAGTAGGATGATACATTTCTTTTTATATGTAACAAGCAGTTTAAAATATAGATGCAAGGAAGAGTTAGAATACTGTACTCTCTGTCTGAGCTTATATAATGACAAGTCGTTAATGTATATTAAAAATAGGACAGGGTCCAACACAGATCCCTGGGGAACACCATATTTTATAGGCAAGGAATCGGATTTAGAGTTATTGAACGAAACGAACTGACAGCGATTATTTAGATAGGACTTCATAAGATTTATAGAAGCAGTAAATCGTGCGAAGTACAACAAACGCATTAGTTAAGTCGTAAAAGGATGCTGCTTGCGCATACTGCCTTTTCTCAAATATGCAAATATGAATTACTCCTTTATTAGGACGTAAATATGTTAAATATAACAAATACATTTTTCAAAGAAAAAAAGACGCATCCGAGACGGGACGCATCGAACCCGTGTTTTTCGCTTTCCGGGCGACTGTACTAACCTCTATACTACCCGGGACGTCTAATTTCTTGAAATTTTTGGTACCTAAATCCGGTACGTGTAATACATATACGGTGCTGGTAAATATTGCCGTACCATTAGAACGGTCATTGCCATGCGCGTGTCCGCCCCACCGTAACTTAACCCGCGCCCAAATTCTTCAATACGTAGTGGGGCGTTACGGCAGGTCAGTGGCGCCTGGCCTGTCCAGGGAGTATGTCGTATTAGGTAGTGCTGTTTTACGTAACATCTCTAAGATCTACGTAAAAACGGAGATGTTAGAAATATCTCCTTTCAAATGTTATGGGCATTAAATGTTGATTGCACAAAACGAACATAAGGACTTTTTCACTGCACGCAAAACACAATTCTGCCGTAGTTCGATATTGGTCTCGGGAAAATTTGCATAAAAGATTTCCTGTTCGCACTCAATATCCGCAAAAATTGAATGTTTGGACTGGAATTCTTGGTGACCATTTAATAGGCCCTTTTTTTATTGATGGGAATTTAAATGCCCAGAAATATCTAGATTTGCTAGAAA
>JAWQRJ010001002.1:0-17405 GCA_033557515.1 Diorygopyx duplodentatus
GTGAAACACTTTTTAACTCAAACAGATATCTCGAACTGCTGCAACAGGAAATTGAAGATGCGTTGGATGATCTACCAATTCAAGAGGAGGGAACTATTGTCTTTCAGCAGGACGGCGCCCCGGCACATAATTCAAGAACTGTTGCTGAATATTTAACAACAAGATACGGAAATCGGTGGATTGCAACGAACGGTCCTATACGATGGCCAGCGAGATCTCCCGATTTGTCCCCACTAGACTTTTTCCTGTGGGGCCATATAAAAAATGTGGTAAACGGAATGAGTTATAACAGTATTAATGATTTGCAACAAGTGTCATACAGGCTTTTAACTCCGTTAGTGTTCGTCAATTAATGAATTGTAGAAAATGTGTTGAAAAATGTTTAGAAGTAAACGGCCGCCATATTGAACATCTTTTGTAGGAAAATTTTGGTTTATTGTTACCATGTTTATTGTTATAATGTTTACTGCTTCCATGTTTTCTTGTTTTTGCAATTTATTGACGTACTAAATAAAAATAAATAAATAATAATAAATATAAATACCAGATATGCAGTCTTTTGTTTTGAAAACAAAACATAGTTCTTAATCATGGATAGTGTGATGTGGGTTAAAAAGTTCTATGAGGCTGCTTTCAGGCGGGGTATAAATTTAAATATTCATTTACTGCCGCAGTTGAATTTCGATTGCACTTTATATAGGTAACAACCATATCCATTCTTTCATAGTTTGAAAACGCCATTATCAATGTAGAATATGAATAATTGACGGCAACTACAACTTATGAGAAGAGAGCGGTTTAACAATATTATTGACAGATGTAGTGTAGTCTTTTGTTTCAATCACGGATAGTTTCTTTGTTGTTAAATCCCATGGATAGTGTGATGTGGGTTAAAATCTGTGTGGAATATGATATTTCTTCATATCTCCTAAACTATGAAAGATAAATACCTCGAACCTTATATCGTTGGAAAGGGAAAAAATCAAGTAATTTAATAATGTCAAAATCAACTATGGTTTTCATTTAAAAAACTTTGGGTCATATCTCGAAACTGGTGAAAAGTAAAAAATATTTTTATAATCTATCCTACAGAATGTTTTGATAACCATTACTTTTTACCTCGAAATATTTTCATACGGTAAATAATATGGAAAATATTCACATTTGAAGAAAATGTCGATTTTCAGTTTTTTCAGTATATCTAGTAGGCGATGCATTTTTTCTTTTAAAACAAAAGAAGGTCTGCACAGCTTACATAAACACCCCCACATTGTTCCATTTAACCGATTCTGTAGCTCTTACCATTGCCAAGATACCAATGGTGAGCATCGAATTTGGGACACCATGTATACACATTTTCGTGTTCTGACAGAATTTATAATATTCAGGTCCGCCGTATTGGATTTTCCATTTGGACTTTTGTAAATGTAGTTAAACATTCGTAATTAGTAACTCTTCAAACCCACATGTACTGATTTTTCTATTATTCCGACTGGGTTTTGATATTTAAATCCGCCATATTGGATCCGCGATTTTGACTTTAGGAATTTTAATTAAAGATTCATAATTAGTGGACCCTAAAACAATAATATGCGCATTTTTGTTTATAGACTAACACAAAAATACGCATTTTATTGTTTTATTTTTTAAGTTTACATATTTAAGCCCGCTTATTGGTTCCGCCATTCTGATTGGAGAAAAATCAAAAGCGTTTAACTATTTTTGTTAACAAAATCTGATTTTTTTTCAATTTTGTGCCGGTAGTGGTGACAGTGCATTAGTAAGAGTGGGGATTTTTGTTCTTTGTTCACAGAAAAAAATTACAAACAAAAATCAGGGTAATCTAATCACACGTGGGATTACTATTTATTGGATTGGGAATACTACTGTAAATAATGTGAATTATTTAAGTATATTTATTTACCGTTCTTAATTAAGAATATATGGGATAGAAAAAAATTAAAACTACATTTTTAATATATTCATGAAAGTATTAGAACTTAAATTGAACAAAAACATGAAATTTTAACTCTTAAACGCAATTTTCTTTGTGTTTAACTTACTGATTAAAAAATAATAAAAAGAAATCCACTAATTAATGATTAGTGAAAAAAATTCATTAAACTGAACATTGCCGTAAACTTTAGACACTTTAGAGGTCGCTGTTTACACTCTTTGGCTCCCAAGTGTTGTTTGTCCAAGCGTTAACCGCGTCGCTAGAAGAAACACTCCTTGTTGACATTTCGCCGTCCTTTACAGACGGCATCTTCAGAACTAACTGGTGATAAGCATGCTTACACAACAGCATGCTTACACAAAAGGTCAATGGATTGAAAAATATTTTGAAAATTGAAAGTCCACCCATCAATCAAAACATAAACAAGGTTAAAAGCCACTGAAATTCAAAATGAATGGGGCAGTTGGGCGACCTGAATTAGTAAATTTTGGTTAGTAAAGTTATCCACTCATTATCCACTGAACTAGATAGATAGATTATTTTATTTATTTGTTTTACACAAAAAGGAACTAATATACTCCATATTAATTATGTTCATGCCCTCTTCCTCTCTCCTCTCTGGCTTTTACTACCCTTCCCCTCCCAGTATCCATTTCCTGTGTTCTTCATCTGCACTCATTTGCTCACATACCTTTGATGTATGTTCAAGAGTTTCCCACCACTCTCCGCACAATCTACACCCCCCTCCCACTTTAAATTACTTTAAATTCGAAGGTGTATTACGCAACAAGAACTGAGTAAGCGGCCATATTGCAAGATGCACAACACTGTTAATTTACTATTGTAATCGTATAAGAATATGTAACAACAAGAATATCAAGTCACTCGTCAAAAAGACAGCTATTACTATTATCCGTTAATATTCAGAAGTTGGTGCCAAAATCTAAAAATATATCCTGCTATATCAGTTCTATTGGCGTAAACGCACTAAATGACGCTAAACCTATTACATAATTGCTGCGTCAAATAATGAAACATGTTTCAGCCGTTGTTATTAAATAACGTTTTAAACCTTCTAGGCAGAGAATTTAAAATGCTGTTCTCTTTTAATAAATACCAATTCATTACTAATTCGTGAGCAAAAATGGTGAACACACCTTTCCTACTATCTAAAAAATACCAAGAACGGTTGCAGCAGGCAAAAAACCGCCACAGTGAGTAAACACCATCGTTACTCACGCATGGAATAATGTACTATTACTCACCGGAACCGTCACTTTTCCTGGGACCCAACGAATTTAACGTCGCGAATAGGGGAAAATAGACAACAGAGAACGACACATCACGTAACATTGTGGCCGTAGTCCCCTTGTAAAGTCCGAAAACACCCTTGGTCTTTAACAATTCCAGTGTTATTTTCGTGGCCGATGTTTTAGGCACTGTTTTTCCGGCTATAAAGAAAAAAAATGTGAAAACAATGTAGATAAATATGTAAAAAAAATTATACAAATAATAAACATGACACAGTAAGGGGAGGTAAATTATTTCGTTACCCTAACAGTCAATTCACTGTCGACACATCTATTTAAGATGATTGTGATTCAACAGATTCCAAAAGCCACAACAAACAAAAGAAACTATATAAAAGAGAATATAAGGTTTGGCCAGTAGCGGACAGAAATGGTTATCTATTTATTTTTGAAATATATACAGTATATGATCCTGGTAAAAAAAATTGTGGCAGTTTTCTATGCCTGTAAGAGTTAAAGAAATACACATATTAAATAACAATGTCAAGTGTCACTGCAAACACTTATTGCAGCTTTTTTCGCAATAACTTCTTTATCGTTTTAATAATGTAATATTAATCAATAACTGATACAGTAAGAAATGGCGATAAGAAATACTATTACATCATTCGAACGTCGCGAGACTTATTGCGTAAATATTGTGTTAACTTGGAGAAGTATTTGATATCAAACTCAATGCTGCACACATTGGGGTATTGTCAAATAACTTTCAACACAGATTAGTACAAAAATATTTCAAGTTACAGTACGTAATTTAGTAAAACAGTGGAAAATACAATTTAAAAAATATTACATCATTACGTCATTTGATTAGAATAAAAACCAAATATAAAAAACAAAAATGGTAGCTTAAAGGCTAGCAAGATGTTATTATAATGAAAAATCATTTCAACTTGCAACATATAATTTAATCGTAGTACACCACTGCTTTTGGTGTATAGAAGTTTTATTGCTGTTGGTTCGTTTAAATAGAAACCAAATTTGAAGGAAAAAAATAACCGATTGCAATACTTTCTTAAAAGCTATAAGGTTGGTTGAATTAATAACATAAATTCTTTTTGTTATATTATTTTTGAACAATTCATTGGCAATTTCACACGTTAGCTATTTATGGTTTCATCACGACGGAGCACCTGCTCACCAAACAGAACGCTTACGTGAGATCTAAAATCTATTATTTAACTAATCTCTAATTTACAACTATTTATCAACGGCTCCTATATGTAGGAATTATCCCATTATCTTTATGGCACCACCAGATTTTTGTAACATAAAAGAAGCTATAAATAATAATAATAATATCTCTATATTACACAAGTTTCAACATGTAGATTTCAAGTTTAAACATGTAGAAATATCAAATTTTAGCTTCAGAAAGTTCCTTCGCCTAAACACTTACCTGCTGTTGCGGCTGCAGCGACTCTTCCTGCGTCCTGCATTTGTATCTTCAGCAGTTCCATAGGGGTTGTAACAATAATTTGGCATAATCCCGCCAATCCACCGGCGCCCATTTGCCTAATCATTGGAAGCTGCCTGAACAGAAAAGACAACAAAAATTACTAAACTTAACTCAACGGAACATTTTCGAACATCCATACTTGTCTTTCGTTTGCAAGTGGTGTCGGAAAAAGTCATTAGCCGCCAGCTTGATCGCCTTCTCCGGAGTTATCAACAGGATGTTTACCGCAGACCCCCTGTACATCCCGAAATAACCTTCGGCCTTGTAGGTTTTCTTCAAGGCGTCGAACCTATGGGGAAAATAAAACGATTTTTAAAGGCAGTTTGAATTTTACCATTTCTTTTTGGGGCGACTGGAGATGTTCTTACATGGAATTGTACATGCGTTCCCCATGTGGCCCTATCTGTTGATTTTGCAGTCGGGTTTTGACGAGATCGAGTGGGAATACACAGGAAACACCGATGATACCTGCGATACCTCCATTTATGATTTTTGGGAGCAAGCTAAAAACAAATTTAAAAAAAAACAATTGAATGCAATTGAATACTGTTATTTACGGATATCGAGATGTTAATAATCCGAATGAAAATACAGGGTGCCTCGTAAAGCCACGGGAGATTATTTCTTTGCTTCTAAGTATAAATTATTCTTTGGTAAAATTTGCTGTATCCCCTACAAGAAAAGGTGAAGTGGAAAAAAGAAAATAATTTGGATCGCTTGTCCGAATGGTTGGAATTCAGGATGTATATTTCAGTGTTCTGATTTCCAAACCATTAACCCCCGAAGCTAACCTAAATCCAAAACAATCTTATCATTTCAGTAAGATATCCTATCAGTGGTATCCGGTATGATAATCTCAATCCAATTCAATATTAATCTATTTGAAGACAATCCAATTTCGAAATTTCATTCTCAATTACTCAGTTAAAAAATATGATTTCAAAACTCAGCCATTAAAAGTATTCCATCCAACCTTTAGTTCATTTTTCATCAAAGTCATCAAAGTCCAAGATTCACTGTCAATTTCTCAGCTAAAAATCATTAGCTCAATCCAATCTTTCAACGATTCAGCAATCGTTCGGTTCATTTCCCATCAATTCATTCTCTTCTGCAAAATCTTTGAATTGTTACTATCTGGTAACTTTAAACTTAATCTAAATGAATATTGTCTCAACCCAACGCTTTTTAATTCAATCCAATTACGTACATTTTTACTAAAAAACGTATCAATTCTGAACGAAGATATTTATTAAATTCCTAACAATTCTGGTTCCATGATTTGAAGATTTGAAGAAGTTCGAATCTAAACGATCCCTTTATCTAAAGGTTTTTTTGTAACGCAATCTCTTTCAAAATCAAGCTGTTTTAAATTAAATAATTTAAAAAGTCGTAGCTCCAAAGTATTTCAATCCATCTATCCTTTTCAAACTGTTCAATTGAATTAATCTTTGATGTCATTTTCAGTAAGATATCCTAATCAGTGGTATCCGGTATGATAATCTCAATCCAATTCAATATTATCTGTACATAATCTATTTGACCACAATCCAATATCGAAATTTCATTCTCAATTACCAGCCAACCAAGGAAAGTATCGATACAATTTAAAATTATCTGTACCCAACTTAATCATTTTGATTCAATCCAATTCAACCCAATTTTCACTGAAAAAAAATTCCTTTCTGGTAAAGACAGTTTCAATACTTCCTCACTATTTGAATCCAACTCAACGCAAATACATTACCCCAATGCAACTCAATATGCAGTTTGCACTAAAAATGAATTTAGTCAATCCAACGTAATGTTTGGACTTTCATTTTCACTTGCATTTTCATTTTAATCGTCTATTTTTTATTTAAATTCTTCTTGTTAGTACTTGCAATATTGACATAATACTGAATAGACCACTTTTTTCCGTGGCTTTACAAGACACTTGCATATCAATTGGATGTATTAAAAAGTAAGATAATTTTTTCTTTATAAAACAAACTTATTACAGCATAATAAAATGAGATGATAACGCCTACTTACGCAAATTGTTGTTGCTGCGGTGCCACCTGCCCTTGAGTCTTGGTCGTGTCGCCCATTGGTGACTTTAGTGCCTCTAAAAAATTTAACGGGAAGAATATATTTAGATTTTTTATTTATATAGATTTAATGGATATTGATATGAATACAATGTCCATTTAGTACTTCGTTCTGCGATTATAGTTTTGTCAGTACTTGGATAAAATATGAATTAGGGGGACTGTTAATATGGTTAAAGAAGGCACATTTTAAAAATAGTGACACATCTATTTAACCCTATTCTGTTTCTGTCGTCCAATCCATCGTTGCCAAGTTATGATTTTTTAAATATTTTTGGCCAATATTTATAAACACCTTTGTTGTTTAAATATGAACATTTTCTATTCCTTTTTTTTCAATTTGACAAACTATTGCTTTCCTTGCTGAACGCAGCGAGGGGACCTCAAGGAAGTCTTAGTTGCGTCAAAAAATAATGTGTGCTTTTCTTCCTTTCTGAGACACCCTGTATATGTACCACTAATTTTAAAATGTACCTTCTTCAACCTCATTAGCACTTCATACCTAATTAATTTTTTATCTAAGTAGTGGAGAAGCAATAATTAAAGACCATTTAGGACACATATCTATAATTTAAAAAATTGCTCACAATATTTCAAAACCAAATTAAATAATTATATTGAACATGTTTTCCTAAAATCTCTACACTTCGGTTTACTCAAGAAGGAAGGCGAAATAAATCAAAAAGTTTAAACAGATTATACAAACTTAAACAGGCAGATTTGATTTGCGGAAAATGTATCCAAAAAGGGACAAATTAAAATTAAGTTACTACTACATTAAGGGTAATTACTTAATCTCTATAAAAACTCTAATATTCTATGATACCTTTAGCATGAATATCACTTTTTTGAGGATAAAATCAAAATAACATTATTTGTCAAAATGTAAGTCTCTACAGTTTCCATTAGCTCTCAAAATTTCAAGAATTCATCTTATGTAATAAAAGAGTAAATCAATATTTCGTTGACACTCGGTATAAACAAAAACTTCTATTTAAAGGCAATAATTTTTTAAAAAAAAATGAGTAGCAAAATCTTTGGACGTAAGTCTACATTATTTGATCGATTATTGGTTATTATTATTATAGTGATTAGGAGCCATTATAATATATTGAGTCATCGTAAATTTGTTTAAAAAACGGTTTTACAATTTATATTCATCTCCTCTGAATAAACATGGGTTTTTATAATAGATTATTAAAAACAGTCTGCAGCAATATTTCTTAGAGGCTTTTATTAACAAACTTCGCTACTGCCAAAAAATAAATGGGCAACAGTTTCAACATTTATTGTGATATTTCTCAAAAATATGCTTTCTATAACTTTGAATTGTTAGTTTATGTAGTAGTTTACACACGATTTTGTTATTATTTTTTTTTGTTTTTATTAAACTATACCCTACTGTTTCTCTAAAACATATTTTGCAATTTAAAAAATACAAGATGGCGAACAAATGAGATTTCTGTTAAAAGATGGGTTTTTATAAACAATTTAATGTGATCTTTTTCATGAACGTTATTTTAAAAGTTGTCTATACAATGTATAAGCTGTAAAATCTACTACTATTTTTAAATTTTCTAGCAAAGAAAATAAATAATATTAATTAATAGACGATACATATAGTAATAAATTGTATTGAATAATGCCATATAACAATTAACACATAATAGTTATTATGAAATCAACCGCAAAACAAGCGAGCAACAAAACAATGAAATCAAACCATACTTTATTTAATAACCAATTATGGTTATCGTCTACATATTTTGACGCTATTTGTAAGAATTTCACATACTTAAATTTAATATCAATATCTGCACGTTTCTTATCAATTTTTAGTTGTTTTTGGGGTAAATATTATTATCTATCAAGTATCTATAAAAAATCGAAAACTTACTTTCGTAGTCGAGCATCGTGCCGGATTTTTTTTTTCTGACGGAGACTAAATTACTAATTACAATTAACGAGGAAATCAAACTTACAATGAGGGGGGTGTGTTTTCAACCGCATCGCCATTAATATTGCAGTCGGAGACATTTTCGATGTTGACAGTTCTCGATTTGACATTTCGAAGCGACCGTCAAACGTTGACAGTTATTTTGGCGCGAAAATTTCAAATCAAAGTCAAGCAAACAGGTTTCGTCGGATATTCGGATATAAGTCGGATATTACTGTACTGAATAGGGATCTGCGATATTTTTCTCTCACGGTTTATCGAATGAAATGAAGCAAACAAACATCTCGAACAATGAATGGTTGATAAACGCACGCTAACCTAATTTAAAATAAATTGTAAAATTGTGACGTAATACGTACTGGTATATTTTCTTGTTTGAGAGGCTGTTAACCTCCAAAGTTATAGTGGGCACACATACAGAAGGAAAAATCAATAAATTGAATGGCCTGTTGTGTGCGAAGTGCCAAAAAATTAATCACAGGTAGCAACAAGATATGGCCTTTTTAAAATATTAATATTATTAAATAGAGCGATTTCATAACGCGGTCTAGTGGTGTCCTATAATTTCAACTGGTGGTGTATAAATAAAATTTTCAATTCAAGGCCGGACTTATGAATTAAACACTTCTGAACTATTTTTTTTCTTTTCGTCAACGACCACTTGATTGGTCGAAAATTTAAATTAACCAAACTAAGCGAAGTTAATCGATTGTCTTCTAAGCCTAATTCCCTTGTTACTTACACGTTTAAGGTATTCGGTGAATTAAAATCCAAAAGATAGTGGTTAATATTAAGATTAGACCGAAAATTGCACCAGCGTTCCGCGACTTTACTTAGAAATTATTTTTTCGGAATACATTTGAGCGATATGTCCGGTTTATAGCGTTTCGGAATGCCCACTGATTTTTTAGAGGTATAACAGCTGGTTGTGGCACACGACAACGCATATCTCTATCGAATAGTTATCATATTTTCGCGTTGCGACAATCTGACTACCCACCAGAAGATGGCGCCTAAAACAGAAAACTATTCTTGGTAACACAGGTTTCTATTCCATATCGATGTTTCGTTTTCGCAATTAACGGATAGATGTCGCAACACTCAAATTTGTTTAAAATTAAGTGTTTTTCTTAAATTTAAACTTACGTTTTTACGACATGAAAATAATGATTAATAACGTTGATACCGAAAAAAACGCAGACGTCCTGTACACATTTTCAATCTAACATACGAAACTCTTCACTGTAAATTTTATTGCAGTCCTGTAAGTTTGGTAAAAAAATAATGTTTAATAAAAGCGAATGAAAATCTTGCCTTAAAAAGTTACGCTGAATTCCGTTGGGAATTTTGTGGACTAAACCATGGTTCTAAAATCTGAAATGCATTGGGATGTTTCTTGAAAATAAGAACATTGGAAATTTGAGATAATTTTGCGTTGGCAGTAATGTTGTGACAGTTTTGTCAAAAAACAGGAAATCTTATCTTGGAAAATGCACAATATAATTTATACTTTTTCAGAAATCGGAATTTGTTATAACTTCTAAACATAGGAGGCTATGGATGAGAATCCTGACTCCTGTTTGTAATACTTTTTTTTGCAAATTTCAATCTTTGTCATTGAAATTATTTTTTAAAAACTGAAAAAAAGCCTTGTCCCAATTTCGACCATCGACCAAACCAATCTAAATATAACAAGATAATGAATGCACAAACAGTTTTCTCAATCAAGACAAGTATATAGAACTGTGGGATATGGCAATTTGCTATTGTACCCAAATTACCAGTTAGTAGTGCTTCCGTCAATCTAATTCAATATGAAACAACAGCACAGTTCGTTCTGCATTTTACCACTTGACATCGCAGTGAGTGCGAAGTGATTTTTGTCCTGGCACAGTTGTCACGGCGTCATGAAAAAGATCAAGCTGTCGAAGATTTTAAAGAAAATTCGAAGTAAATTCAGCATAGACATCTATACGGAATACCTTTACAGGATTACTTATAGTAATTTGTAAGAATCGAATAACTAAAAAACTTCGGTACAATGGCTGATGTTGTTGGAGTTGGTTTGATCACTACGGCAGATCAAGGACAAAAGGTAGTTCTGGGGTTGACAGTAGAGGATATCGGATCCTCTATGAAGAAATTCGGATGGCAAGATTACATTGTTTTCTTCTCGATGTTATTGATCTGTGTTGTGGTCGGTATTTACTACGGATTTGTGAAAACTGTACAGTCGACGCAAGATTATTTGGTTGGTGAAAGGGCAATGAAAGTATTCCCCATTTCGATGTCGTTAATTGCAAGGTACATGTTATCTTATTTACCAAAAAAAAAACGACATACAATTCTTCGTATAATTTAAGTTTCAACTAGAATTTCAGAAGCTCTTTGATCTTTTTATGGTTATTGTGTTTAGCTTCATCAGTGGTATATCACTACTTGGTATACCAACGGAAATTTATGTATATGGAATTCAATACATCTATATCGGTTTTGGAATACTAATAATGGCAATTATTTCGCACCTGATTTATTTGCCTGTTTTTCATGACTTAAAGATAACGTCTACTTACGAGGTAGGTGCAAGGATTAATTTCAGAAAACAGGTAATCACAACCAGTGTTTTTAGTATTTAGAAAGAAGATTTGATCACAGAGTTCGACTTTTAGCATCGCTCTTGTTTACAATAAGCTTGGTAAGTAATTTCAATGTTTTTCAAGTATTCATCTGTCTTGATGTATTTAGTTTTTTTAGTGCACTTGGCTACCAATTGTTATATATGTTCCAGCTTTGGCATTTAACCAAGGTAAGAAATTTTAAAAAAATGGAGAAATTTCAATTGAAAAGGTGCAATTTAAATCAGTTTTCTTTGCAATCTTTGTTTAAAAATTGTAATAATGTCTTTAAAACAAAAAAATGCAATAAAGGCGTGTACTATAACAATTAAGAAACAATATTTAGTATCATAATTAGAGTCCGGATTAAAAGGCATTAAAAACAATGAAAAAGGCGCTTAAAAAGCATAGACCGTACGTAAGAATGTCCAGCCTGGTGTATTTCTGAAAAGTTCAATATCTCAATTAATGGTTAATAAAGTATGAACATTATCGCATAAGTCTAATTATGAAAATTCGATTTTTCAAAATGTTGCTGCGGTTGCATAATTTTTGCGAAAAATTCAATATCTCGAAAATGATAAAGTTTAGGCCTGCCAAACATATTACGAAAGTTGTTGAAAATTAAATGTGGATTAAGAAACAAAATGGGGTTATTGGTTATTCCATTTAAATTAACAAAGCTGTTGTCAACTTTCGGTATAACCGGAAGTTCTAGTAGGAAGGGAACTAAAAGAAGCTGGAGGCTTCTTTTATTTCCCTTCCTACTAGAACTTTGACAATGTACATTTGTGCATACAGATAATAATTATTTTCCAATATACTAACGTAAAGTAATTCCCAGTATAATAATAATAATAATATTCCCTAACTTCCCTAAATTCCATGACTTAATTATACCTATCAAAAAAATATTGTTGTCAGCTAAAATGTAGAAAATTTTAGATTAAACATCGTTGTTCCTTTCACCCCGCTTGCTGTATCGAAATCGAATTGGAAAAGTTTTAAAACTGCTTTGGAAACTGCAAAAGCTTCTTAAATCAAATATTTACATATTTCGTAACTTCGATGGACGATATCTGCTAAAGTAGAAGACATACATCGACAGTGCCTAAAAGAAAAAGAAAGAGCAATATCAAAGATATTGTAGGATCAAAGAAAAAGAATCAAAGATATCTGGGAAAATATGAAAGATACGGGAAATTTTTGTGAAGTAAAAAATAATTAACAAATAATATTATTTAGGAAACCTCCCTACGATTCCTTCTATATATGTATATTATTTTGAAACAAATTTAAAAAATCGTCCACCTTATAGATATATTTTATATTTTCATCTTTCATAACTTTGATTAAAAATATCTTCTAAAGTAAAGGAGGTAGATAAAAAATCTTGAATAAAAAAGTAAAGCCAGTTAATTTCCTGTAAGAAATCGTCTAGAATATGTTCTTAAAATTAGTAATTAAAGAGAAAATCAAAATTGCAACACGATTCTGTTTTGTTTAAAAATTATTTTTTTCCTCATATAATCAAAGAAATCTCTGGAAATGTTGGAGGCACAAGAAAATTTGGAGATAAAAAATAAAGTACGTGTAATTGTTGGTGCAAAGATCTTAATGAAGGTATTTTGGATTACGTAATCTTGAAGAAATATCAAAAATCACACCGGCAAAACAATTTTTTTTTCTGACGGATGGTGTATCTCATTTTTGCATCTTTCGTAACTCTGATTAAAGATACCTGCTAAAGTAGAGGAGGTAGATAAAAAATCTTCAATAAAAAGGCAAAGAGATCAGTTAATTTTCCGTAAGAAATCGTCTAGAATACGTTCTTGAAACGAATGATTTAAGAGAAAATCAAATTTTTTTTAGATAAAACTGTATCGTGTTGCAACACAGTTTTATCTACAAAATTTCTTTTTCTTTATACAACCAAAGATATCTCCGGAAATATTGGAGGTACAAAATTTTAAGGATAATTTTTTGTCCTCAAAATAAAAAAAGAGTAAATTTTGGTGCAAAGACCCTAATGAAGTTATTTTGAACCACGTAATTTTGAAGAAATATCAAAAATCACACCGACCAAAGTTTTATCCGTTCTCCATATATTTCTAGTGGACGGTCTACGGTAGACATCCTGTGTACAGAATTAATTATGTTTTGAGACCATCATTTTGTAATTTGTTTGCATAAATCAAAATTAAATTGTTGTGGTTCGTTTTAAGTCAGAACATGAATGTAAGGATTCTGCAATTGTTTGTTGCTTAGAGTTAGTTATTTGTCAACTTTTTGTATTTTTTATCGCATTTAATTTAAAATTAGGAACAACATTAATCTAACGAGGATCTACTCTTTAAATAACTTACAACGAGGCGTTTTTATACAGGCACGGAAAAATAATCTGCCATTTTATTCTCTGCTTTGGCATTATTTTTTTAAAAACATCTTTTTCTAAAAAAAAGGTAAAAAAATATGCAAATAAGCAAAAAATATTAAGTCAAGGACAAAAATTACAAAAAAAGCAAAAAAGCACATAAACGTTAGTGCCAAATGACTTATATTTACATAATTCGTACATATTTTAATATAAAATATATCTGCTTATAATATTTATAATAAGCTTGATGCCAAGAAATCCGGACTCTAATCATAACCAACCACCTCAAGACAGAACTACACAGACACTATAAAAACGTAAACAAAAATAACCTGGAAATTATACCAACGAATAACCAAAGAACTGCACCATATAGTGATAAGACAAACTTCAAAAACATCATGAAAGAGAACAGGAAAACGGAAGATAGGAAGGAGAGAAAAGAAGGGAAGAAGGAGAAAAAGACAGAATAAGAAGACAATATTTCTACCAAGCAACTAACCAAAGAAGAATAAGAAAGAAGAAAAAGAAGGGAAAAATGAAGAAAGTTAAATAGAGAAAGAAACAAATAATATAGTAAATAGCATAAATAACAAATTCAAAATAGAAACCATCCAGAAAAAGATGCAGCAAATAAAAAGAAAACGAGAAATAACTAATAAGACCACTCTAACTAATAAGACCACACATACAATAATAATCGAAACATAGATAAAGATGTATCTTCACGTGCCAGGGAAACATATCACATCGATTGCAAAAAAAAACGTATGAAAAAGTATAGCATAGCAACAACATTCAGCACCAACAACACTATTGAAAATAAATTAGTCAAAACAGAAAATAAAATAGAAACACTCTCAAAAATGGATTCTATTCTCTCGAATGCGCAAGTTTTGGGGCTATATACATAGGTGAAACAGGTAGAAAACTAGCACAATGAATGAAAGAGCAGAAACACAATATAAATTCAGATATTTTTTAACACACTCACATGAACTTGACGAAAATGAAAATAGGAAAATTTTACATTTTACAATTTATTTTAAAACTATACGTAGCATATGAAATTGGCAAAACGAAATATAATCAAATAGCAACAAACAGAATGAAAATTGATACCAAATATAGCAAACCGGGTTTGCTTGATTAAACATTACAAAATAAATTCCTGTATCGTTTAAAAAACGTGTCGGGTAGATTTTAAATCAGAATTGAGCATTGTTTAATTTACTTATTTATTAAATTATATTTTAGACAAAAAGTGTTTGCATCATTTACCTTGGAGGGTCGATTTCTGATCACAAGGATCTTTGTCGAAATGGGTTTGTTCCTGGTAGAGTTTTAACAGAAAGGGAACGACTGTTATGCCACCTTTTCCACGCCACGTCAAAACGCAAGCCAGGCACTCTTTGATCTCGCACAATTCGCATAATATGCTCAAACCCAATAGCTTTATGGCCACAGGAAACTTCTACAGAAAATTTCTGATGGAATGTTCAAGCAGTTATTAAGCAATTACATTACCTCAATTATGTCTAAAATCACGTACACACCCCCTAAGGTAATAAACTCTTTCAGCCCATTCTCACACCGTACCACATTTTCCCAAACAAAATTCATGACGGCAATCAAAACTTTTGGCGGGAGGAACGAGTCCTTGGCACAAGGATTCAAGAACCTCTTCAAAAAGGTAATGCTGATTCTGGTGGTCTCAAGCAAGGGAATACCTTCCGATTTCTTGACCACTTTCTCGAGAATGCAGTAGGACACTGCCAAGCAGTTTTGGTTGTTTTTTGTCAAGTAGGTAGATTTCGAAATGCTGTCCAGAAACCCTGAAAAAACGGCACGCTGGGCGATTGAGAAGGTTACGTACATTTTCCACAAATACCAACAAACAACTGGATTATCCCTTTCATCCTGTAGCGTTTGGCCATTTTCTCGCAAGGATACTGCGGCACATTCAACGAGGTATTGATGCATACCAAAGCAGGCACCAGAAGGGCAATTGGCATTGTTCCTTTTAAGAGATTGTCGATCACTTTTAAAAGTCTGGAAATTAAACATTACAATTTTTGAAACTCTCACAAGTTTCTCAAGTTAGAAATCTAAGTTTTAGCAAAAAAAATGTAAATCTGCAAAAAAAATAATACCTTGCTGGTCCGTTATAGTGCACGAAATCTTCAATCACGTGGGGAATAACGTTTTCCATGCCTATCAGAACGCACTTCATCAGCTCCAACCTTTGGTAAGTGGTCCAAATCAGCTTCACGTTAGGATCCAAGATGGTGAATATGGCTTGCATGGCGTTCATCCTTCTGAAAGTCTAAAATTAAAAAGTGCAGAAGCGGCCGTTTAAAAATTGCGGATCACCAGCGTACGTCCAAACTTTGGGGATTCTCCCTGTTCGTGCACAGAATGGAGACCAGCAGGAGCTTGAATTCAAAGTCCAACTTGTCGGGGCGCATCACCATCCCGGCGGCCAGCGAGTTAGTTTGGGCCACTTCCGTCGTAAACATCAGAATGTGGAGCTCTGGACACGCACGTTATAATCTCCGAAGAGGAATTTGAGGGGGGAAATGCTTACCACTGCTCATTCGGATGTCGCACTCAAAAGGCACAGTTGCTATTATGGTCCTCAACAGGAGGTAGAAGACGTTTCTTAAGTAACGATCATCATTTGTGATGATCAACCGCATCAGAATGTTTCGACCGCTCCTGTCAGGTCAGAACCAATGCGATTATTTGTACAGGTAAAGTCACATTTTTTCTTAATTTCTAACAGTTTATTGGAAGCTACCAAATAACTTTGATCATGTACGTTGGTGTTGAACAAAATCGTTAATCCAAATAACATACTAACCTCCACGAGGATGCTTTGATAATTGGTCCCAAGCTTTCTTTAAACGCAGTTGGGCTTTCGTTAAAAGCGATGGTGAGTGTCCACATGACCCTCTGCGACACAGCCAAATGCTTGGGCATTGGAAAATGCTGCAGATAGTGGTCCGGATAATTCGCGTTGTCTCGCCAGTTGTAGCACAACCTTTTCATGACCACGTCCAAAGTGTGGTATTTTATGAACGCTTGACCTAAAAAATATATGTTTTGGTTTAAAGCTCAATCAGAAAAGTCGCGTTAACGTACATATAGACTTGGAGACAAACATTTTTTCGACTGCTAGGAGAAACTCGACATACTCATCGAATTCCGAAATGTGCAACAATTCGGCAATGATTGGCGGTATTTCGCTCTTCGCCAAACAGTCCATGACGATCCCCGCTTGCAAGAAAGGTTTGCGTTTCGATGAGACCACTACTTTGATTATTGCATCCAAGATTACGTGGACAGTCTTATTGTTTTGTGTGCTGCCCAATAAAAAACCTGGAGGAAAGTCGTATTTTGTTGTTTGTCTGTCGTGAATATAATACGATGTGTATCAGCCAAATCGTGTTGAAACTCTTGAACTTACTCCATATGGCGTATACAGGGTCGCTTTTATGTATGGAAACGGTCGATTATTTTCTAAACTAAGAAAAAAAAGTTAAATACAAAATATTTAGGGTTTTTTAAAATGTATTGAAGTAAAAAACAATATTTTGTACATGATGTGCCAAAAAAGTATGGCAGCAAACAGTTACCTTTT
>JAWQRJ010001003.1:0-17398 GCA_033557515.1 Diorygopyx duplodentatus
TTACTATCCTTGAACAGATTTTTCCCACACCCTGTTCAACTTTTCTTTAATCAAATAGATTTTTAAAAACCCCAAATCTTTTGTATTTAACATTTTTATCTAGCTACCTTAGATTTAACATTACATGGTAGTTCAAAAACATGACGGGGTTAATTTATTTTTAGGGTAACGGTAATTAAATGAACCTAAATGTTTTATAAATTTATTAAAAAATATTGTTTAAAATTCGATATCTCGAAAACGGTAAAATTTAGATATATGTTGTTTTATACAAATTATTAATAAAATTTTGAGAGGAATTGAAATATCGAGTAATATACTGGGTGTTCTATTTGAAAAAAGGTAACTGTTTGCTGCCATACTTTTTTGGCACATCCTGTACAAAATATTGTTTTTTACTTCAATACTTTGTGTTTTATCCTCTAGTAGTTTAAATAGTGGGATGGCATAAGGGTGGTTCCAAGTTATTACTTCTATGTTTAAAGGGCTTCCCCCTCACTTTATTGCTCGTTGATGTGCAATCCATACTTCCCCTTCTTTTCCGGTAGTCTAAACAGCGAGATGGTATAAGGGTGGTTCCAAGTTGTATATAAAAAAAACAAGAGAAATATTAGCTGCAAAATTAATTAGTTGAATAAGAATTAATTTACAATTTTTTAAATATGGTTTCTATAAATTTTTGACGTATTGGTTTTTATTAATTATTTTTTTAAAACGGAACAAGGTATTTGTTGTGTAGGTGTTTTGCATTGTGTACACCTTATTGCTTATGGTGAGATTTTGATATACCTTGGCGAATTATACAGGTGTTTCTTTCAATAAACTGAAGTTTTCATGACATTTAGAAGAAACGGGACACCTGTTTAATTCGCCAAGACATATCAAAATCTCACCATAAACATTTTAGATCAAATGCAATACTTTCTTTTATACCTTTAGCGTACGTTTGAAGGTAATAATCACAAAATTTCAATTTTTTCAAGACAAGAAACTTATTGTTTAACACGATAAGAAGGAAATTCTTCTCAAATGTGCTACTCTCTTACATTTTTAATTAAAAAACTATACAATAGATACAATTATTTAACTTCATTTTTAAAAATTTAAAGTACTTATTCAAAATTAATTTTTTTAAATGATTGTCAATATAAACTGCCGTGGTATAAGTTAATTTGCGCCAGATGGACCATTTCTTACTTTATGGATTGGTGGATTGATGGCCCGGGCATAGGTTCACCCACGGGTCCCTCGTCCACTTGCAGCGTTTCGAAGACCCCTTCTTTCTCGCTGTTGGAAAAAGGTGGTTCCGGTAGAAGTTCCTCACCAGGTTTCTTCTCCTTGCCCTCCTTTTCTTTGGGTTTGCCAAAAGGAGCTTGAAAACAACTCTCACATAAACCAGTGTTCTGATTGGTTTGGGAAGGTCTTTGTTTCTATTGCTTGAATGTCGCCTCTGCCAAAAGTCTCTTTTTGCACCAACCCATTCAACCAGTTCAAAGAGTGCTGGTCGATACAGTGATACACACTTGTGTCGACGTCTCTATATTTGCAATCTACAAAGTTGGGTTGTGCACTTCCACCAATAGCGGCGTCTATTTTGGCTACAATCCAGGTTCTAATTCGCCCTGTTTTCTCCTCCCCTTAGTTCCATTGAGACATTAGAATACTTAATCTAATTGTATTTAAATTTACTACCTTCTTTCTTGACAGTTAAAAAAACTCAGGTAAGCTTACTGACAACAAGGCGACAAGGCATCGTTTACACTGAACGATATTTCACTAATACCTGTTTACACAAATTAATCAATGGTACTTAATGGTATATAATATGGTTTTTAAAACCTTTTTGAAATTGCATAATAACTTTACACTGCATTCTTTAAAACATACCATATAACTTCCATTTTATACATTTTCTTATTGAAACGAATCAACAATTTTAAACTATTGTACATAAATCATAATAACAACAATAAGCTTTATTATCCAATAGACGAGCTATTTATAGGACAATGAATAATTGATATAAAAAAGGTAATAGGTAACCTACATCTACAACACCAATAATCAGTTCACGTTTAAAAGCAAACCTTAAATATTCAATTAATGACTTTAGATACTACAACCTTTTTAAAATACTTAAAAAACTGAAAGGAAATATCTAGCATGAACCAACAATATTGCACGCAACTACAAAGATACAGTAACTCAAGGGGGGTACACGAAATTTGGACTTCCTTGCCTGCTCTTCAAGAGCAACTTAGACAGAAGAAATGATCTACCAAATAAATTACAAACAATTGACTCGGGAACCATACAGGCACACATTTTGGATCACACTAAAAGCACAAGTAGTATTTTACAAAAACCGTTTTATTCAAAATAGCACTTAATTTTACATTCTCAAAGTAAATTCATAAACTAACAACGACATAAGTACACCACACTTATAGAGACATTTTACTCTTCACACACCAATACAACGAATGAAATAACCGCTAAACCACCCTTCCAATAAGTTAGTAAATTAAATACAACACCTGCCAGGAAATACAGGGTGCCACGAAGTTTTCCTATGGGAAAACGATGATATCCTCAGATTGTAGTAGAGTTCGAAAGGATGATTACTTCCATATATAAGTTTAGTGTTTTATATTTTTCTTGCATTTGCGTGTTAGGGATGTTCGCTTGTTTCCCTGTTTCAATTCTTTTTCCGATAGAACTACTTGAGAACTTGAGAACTACTTGTTGAGTTGTTTTAATGTAACTCACTAAAGGGTTGAATTAAGAAAACAATTGTCTTATACTCTTCTGTAGCTCCTTGGGTCATAATTAGTTGGAGTAAAATGCACGAAGTGATTAAAGGAATGAAATACAATATACAAGAAGTTATAATTGCTCATAAAATATATTTTATAAGTCCTTAAAACAATTCAATTGCAAACCGAGATTTTTCAAAGAATTTATACAAATTAATAATTTTACACGTTAACTGTACCAAGTGCAGAATTATGGTTGAAGTGCAAGTGTGCTGTTTGAATAATATTGCTGTTTGAATAATACGGTTTGAATAACTCCATGTTATTAGTTATGGTGACGTTTGAGATGGTGCTTCTTGTGTCCATTGTAACGTTTCGCTTTGGTCGACGAGCTAACGGTACTGGTAGTATCACCTTTGGTAACGGAACCGGTAGTATAATCTCTGGTAGTGGAACTGGGAGTGCCAGCTATGATATCAGCGACTGAAATAATAACCGGTAAACAGATTGATGTTACAAGAGGATGATACACTTACGGTCTTTTAGAAGTTTCCGAATGCCGCCGATAATTTCCTCCAAATGGTCCAATACGACAGGAGCTAGGATGCTCATTGAGGCTTTAAAGACGCAGATTGGTAATATAATTGACGGAAGAAGGCATTGCTAATACTTACGGATATCCTGTTGGAACGAATTGACAATAGTTTCGAGAGAAGGTTCTACAAACAAGAAGGAGAGGTACCTCACAGAATATGTTAGAAGACATAACATAAGTAGCACTTACTGACGGTAATAATTATTAGTGTACTAATTATGGTATCGATGGTTTTCACTAAAGCGGTGTTTACATTTATCCCCCCGTCTATAGCTAGTTGTACTGTAAAATATTTCTGTATAATGTATGTCTAATACTACGTAGTTACTAACCAGATTGTTCGAGAGATTGAATAATACCCTGTACTAGCGTCTCTGTTAAAAAAGGTAGCGTTTTACATTAACATTAAACATAGTTCTACATTTGTTCCTTACTTATTGCTTCTAGAACTGGATTTACAAGGTCTTTTAGCAATGGTGAGATTCTGCTTGGTACAATTCTCACTGCAACATAGAGTAACAGTTTTTTTAAATGTGAATTATGGTACCAGCAACTTACCGAACGCTGATATAGGTGGGACAATTTTATTCAACGAATCCAATATTTGGGTAACTAAAACAAAAATGTATCAGTACTTTGTCCACAATAATTGCTCCACTCTTGATTTCCTACCGATTTTGCTACTGAAATGAGCAGCAGCAAAAATCAGCTAAAGTAGCTTTTTCCAGTTTTTTTTTCTAATTGCTGCATAATCCTACAACCTCATTACATTTAGGTAGAAAGCTCAAGATTTTAATTAGATCTGGTTATGTACAAACTGAAACCAGTTACAAAAGAGGCAATTTGTAACTCCAACTTTTAGGACAACGATTTCTTTCCAATTTAACAAAACAGATCAAATTCATCGTAATTCAATTTAGAAAAAGGAAGTGAAATACACCTCGGCAGTCACCCAAACTGGCACAAAATTAAAGCGGACGACGCCCGGTATGCAATTTTAAACGCAGGTAATAAGCACGGTTTTATTCTAGGGACAAGTTTAATTTTTTCTTGAAAACAATAGATCCTGATTATCATGAACAAATGAAGCAACATAATTTTTCGCACTGGCTTGAAAAGGGGCTATTGGAGAATTTGGAACAGCCGTCAATAATTAATCATGGATAACGCAAGTTACCATTGTACTTTGACGGAGAAAGTGCCAAAGTTTACTTAAACACTCTGCGTCTCAAGAACGATGAAAGTTTTATTGCGGTATGTTCGGTTCAAATGCTTCACTTTGAGGTTTCGATTAGCCTATATCAGTCTTGTTGCTTCATTTGAATAGACGTGGTATACTTACGGATGGCTTTAGTAGCCTGGGTAGTCGTCGTTGTTGGTGTTGTGGTTACTTCAGCAGCTGGAGTACAAAATTATTTTATTTTAACCTGAACAATTTAAAACTAATAAAAACATATTGTCATCGTGGATATTGAAAATTATGATTAATATTTATTGTTTTTTTTTACTATTTTACCTGAACAAAGGTATGAATACAATTTTGAATTAGCAAATATTTGGGAGAATGAAAAAGATACATAGTCATACAACAGCAAATAACAAACAAAAGATGTTTTAGAAGAATATCACAAAACGTTGCCCTTTTTTCAACAACTACCTGAATGATATCTGATGTAACAGAAGCCTTTCTAATCGCTCTATTTTTGAATCAATAGAGGTTTAAAATAAATGTTATAATTACCTCTCGCAGAGAAGCCGAAGTTACACAGCATAACTGTGAACACCAAGAATGTCACCTTAAGGCTCATCGTACAGTTGGGTGTTTGCTGTGGTTACCTTAAATCGGAATGAAATGGAATAATGAGTGCTTTCGCCAATTTTCAACATATTTTCACTAGGTGCATACCACTTCATATTTTCGTTTGAAAATGTTAATCATCCGGTGACGTGGTTCAAATTTGCCACAAATGAAGCGTTCGTATGTAGCTTAAACATTCTTGACAATAATTATAGAAAAATTTGCATAAGTAGCTGCATTTTTACCAATTTTCGAAATACGGAATGTGCAACTAGCTTCTGAAAATAGTTGTTTGACGTATTTGAGTGGTTTATGGTTATGCGCAAAATGTGCACACGACTTCGGCAACTACAGTTTCTAAAGTAAAGTTAGCTAGTAACACAATTGTAAAAGTGGTTTGTACGCTCCAAATAAACGTGTTGTTTTAGATCTTTTTCTGCAGATATACTGAGATATACTGTAGTATTGATGAACTTTAATCTTCGGAGCAGTATACAGACAACCGCAGATTGTGATGAGCTTATTTTCTTCGGAGATCTTAACACATATGTTTTAAATATTAAAAGTCACCCTACTCAAGTCATCGAAGCAGATATCTTTAATGTTGATAATATCTCAGGCTATGATGTCTAATTACTTTAATTATGAGGTATTCGAGACCCTTAATCACGATATCATGATCTCGAAATACAATTTATATGCACTATTTCTTCTTCTATTTTCTAACGATCCTTCAAATAAATCTTTTCCTTCGTTTTCCTTCCTTCGTTCACGGTTCACTTTAACCTCCCGTGTGGGTGCGTGCGCGTGTGCACGCGTGCGTGTATGTGTGTGTGTGTTTACATTAAGTGTTTCTATGCAAATCATCTTTTAGTGGTAGTGTCAGATTTTGGTTTTTGTTCTTTACAGAAGAATTCTTCGAAAACATAATTACCTGCCGCATAAAATACAGCTTTACCAAGGACTATCTGAAAACGATTTGGCGAAACGAGTTGAATTTTGTATGTGGGTGTTAGACAAAGTTGCAGAAAATGAAAACTTTTTTTATTTTGTTCTGTTTAGTGATAGCACATTTGTGTAGTTACCGGATTTGTTTAACAAAAATGTATATATTATTTCCAAAACAATTTAAAATAACAACTAGTAAACAACAACTTCTTCTATCGGTCTCGGGCGCCAGATTTTGTACGAGTTTACTCTCACGCTCCGTCTCTTCAGAGACGTCCCGGGTAGCTTCAGTGAAGACACGGTCTTCCAGGGGTCGGTAAATCTTGGAAGGTTTCTTTTATTTACGGTTTGTGCGATAAGAATTATGAAAACAAGGGTAGACAGTCAGCACTATAGACAAAACACCCAAGACGAAGGACAAGAGAGTATTGATATTATGATGCAAGAAACATAACCTCCAAGTTCAGCAACAAATGAAGTAGATGCACGAATTTTCTTCTAGGAATAAGTCGACGGATTTTAATAACAGAAAGGTTCTCACGTTCTACTGTTGAAAAATCATCTTCTTCAAGCTTCAAGTTAAACATCGGCTTCAAGACGAAACAAAATGGTTCTGCAAGATAAGAACAAGCAGCAGTGCAGCGTTTGAATGATTTGAGTAACAAATACAAAAGAAACACGAAGTGACCTCCTTTTTTTGAAGAGTTTGTTACTCGGTGTGAGGAAGTAGAATGATGCTCGGAAAAAGTGGTTTAAACAAAGACTTTTTGCTGTTTACGATGAAATTATAAATGTATTCAGTGTCTTCTCCATCTCCTTGTTTGAGCTTGACCCGCTCTGAAGCCAATATTCAATCAACAAGTACAATACTTCAAACAGATGGTGTGCCTGCTACTATTAATACTGATTATGAATAACTTTATCACTTTAATGTTATAAAATTGTTAGGTGGTAATGAGGAAATGTACTGTTCTGATTGCTTTATTTTTCTCTTCAACCCTACAGGTTTCCGCGAGTTTTTATTGCCATCTTCGGGAGTATCTACAAATCATTTTTATTTTTAGTTATTGTTAGTGTGTTTTGTAGTTAAAATTAAATTTAAATAAATTATAAAATTAAAATCGAACTTATCTAATCTAATTTTCTGAAGGTAACTTGTCTTATTTTTTGAAATTGTATATAAATTCATATTAATTACTTACTGTCAAATTATCTACTTGATTGTGGTGGTTATTAAAATTTGTCTTATCGGTCTTTTGGTCACAACATGTGCTTGGTATAGTGTCTTTTCTTCTTTAATTTGTTCGTATTACAATTGTTTTATTTCGTCGAACTTGTGGAGTTGATTATTTTTTGTAATTTATCAATATGTCCTTCTTCTGCAAGTTATTCGTTTTTAAATGAGAAAAGTGAGTACGGGTTATTAAGAGACTTATACATATATCGCTATCGTTATAGGTTGTATGTGTTCGTTTAGACATTGTATGGTGTTATGTAATCTTTTTTGTTTGTCTATTTGGTATGCTTCTAATAGTTTCACTAAATATCCTTTTCTTTTTCGGTACAGTATTAAGCTTGTAGTAAGTGATGGTTGTGAGTTAAAAAGTGATTGCCAAATGCAGAATTTTTGTTTCGTTTGTGTTCTTTGATTCTTTGTGATATAGTTCGTCCTGTTTCGCCAATATATGTTGCTCTACATGCATCGCCTGTGAGAGAGTATACCCCACTTTTACAAAGTTTGTTTATTTTGTCTTTGGAATGTATTAAAGTATTTGCAATCGCTTTGTTGGTTTTGAATGCTGCGATTATTTCATATTTGTGTAATATCTTTTGTAATCCGTGTGTTATGTTACCTTGATATGTTAAAGCACTGTATGTCATTTTTGTAGGATTTATGTTCGCGATATTGTTTTGTAGTGTATTATTAGTTTTTAGTCTGTGCATATGTGTCATTTTATTTATTTTTATATTTACTGTATTTATGGGAAATTTATTGTTGATTTGATATTGACGATTTATTTGATTGTGTTTTTGTTCGTTTTGTATAGCTTCTTCGTCGATTAAGTTGTTGTTCATTCGGTGTATGTATGTATGTATTAATGGTTGCAAATTTATGATTTAAATGATGATATGAATCGAAAGGTATAATTGCTTGTGTTTGTGTTGGTTTTCTGTAAATTTCGTATTTCAATTTATTGTCATTATTTGTTATTGATAGATCTTCTATACTTAATCGTTTTCGAGACATTGATTTTTTTCGCAAAAATTATGCAACTGCAGTAATATTTTGAAAAATCGAATTTTCATAATTAGACTTACGTGATAATATACATACTTCATTAACCATTAGTTGAGACATTGAATTTTTGAGAAATATAGTCGGCGGGACATTCTTACGTACATTCTTTACAAAATTGAATTTTGAAATGAATTTAAAAAACTTTAAATGGCTCTGATATTTTTTTAAATGGCACCTACCAAATTTTTTTTTATCTTATCGAATGTAGAATTAAAATTCTCGTTAAACCGTATTAGGTTTCCCCGATATCTAAAATGTATCATTTACCGATTATTTAAGGTTTTTCGTGCTCTTGCTGCAAAAGTGATCCTTTGGGAATGCATTCGTTTGTTGTAAATTAGGTTGCCTACCAATTAGTTATCAATTTTGACGTTTGTGTAACTTAGGTTGGTTGATTTCATATTTAGGGTGAAACATTAATGCATGTATCATTTGAAAGTCGAGTTATCAAGATATGTCACGTGTTTAGTTCTTGACAACGTTGACAAGTCGTTACTGTGTTCTAAAATGGCATCTAATAATTACTCCAATGTTGATATTATGAATTTATTTATTATTCATGATCAATTTATGACATTTAACGAAAAATAACCGAATTTGCCACCGCTTAATAGAACAAAATTCAGAAGGTTACAATCGAGACGACGAAAGTGGTGATGAGGCTTGTGTACCTATTTAGATTAAAAAAGTTGAAAGTTAATCATGTATTAGAATAATTAGGCATATATAGGATTAAGTTGCAAACAAGTATATTTTAAATTATATTATACAGGGTTACAGGGTCATATTATATGTTAAGGGGGGTCGTTACGATATTCTGAAACGGGCTCATATTGTGGCCTGCGAGGTACCCGGACTTAACACCCCCTAGACTTTTATGCCTGGGGAGATTAAAAGAGCTGGTTCATAACGCAGAAATTGTCGGCAGGAAACACCTGATTCGAAAAATTAAAGAGGCGTGCGCTTTTTTATTGAGAGGAGGGATGCGAGTCAAGAGTGTGGATCACTCACACGACTTTCTCTCACCTAACCCCCGATCTACATATTTTATGAATAACTTGTAAACGGCGCGACTTAGGACATGTTGAATAAAATAGATCATAAATTCCATAAGGAACCCAAAAATATAATAATATACAGGGTGTTCCATTTAAAAAACACGATTTCGCCAATATCTCCGAAACCATGACACTTTGCACATAAGCATATGTGGTCCAGAATATTCATAACGAACACGTACGTTCCTTAAAATATACAACCATCTATCAAACATCCTGTATATAAATAAATATCTATTGTAGTTCCCCTTAAGATACCCGCGGTTTTCTAGTTTTCTTTGAAAATGAATGGATTTTTTGGGGATTAAGATGTAATTATTGTTATTTATGAATTGTTGCGTCTTTTGTAGGTATGTGTCTTTTTCTATTATGAGCTTTTGTACCGATAAATTATAATAATAACGCAAATTGTTCTTGTCTCCCTTATTCGAGTTCTGTCTTTTGTTGCTGTTTGTGTGGTTCTTTATTGTTGCTTCCGCTTCTGTGGCCATTAGTGTGAGGTTAGCTTTATGACTTTGTTCCTCGTTTAGTTTTCGCATACAAACTGAATTTTGCACTCCATGACACTCCATTTTGTTGCTATAGACATAGTTAGCTTTATGTCTGCATAATATTTTAACATCATGTAAGCATGATGTATTAATTTCTCGATTTTTAAAAGCGACCTAAAAAAAGCCTTGCCCGACTTCCTCTCTACCTACCGTATCGCAACGTAAACATCGATAACGGCGGCGTCCTGCCGCGCCCAATCCTCGAAGGATAATGACGTCGGGCCTTCGGCCTAATGGGCGTATTATACTTTCACGTGGCGGTTAAATAAATTTTCATAGGCTAGCGGACGATAAGTCAGCCACCGGGACCGCTCTACCGGTCGACGTAGAGCTCAATTGCCTCCGATCGCCAGATTCCGCTACCTACGCTATACAGAGCGATCCGAAAGACACGCACAAACGCAAAACATCGCGAAACTGACAATTTGGCCATTTAAAACTTATGCTATTTAACGAGCTAATCTTGTTCATTTATTTAGGTATTTGTCCATGTTAGTGATATTTTCAGGATACAGAGATTAAGGTGCGGGGAATCCATTGAGATAGGTCTTGACTTTCAGTTTAAATCATTTAAACATATAAAATTAGTTTTTGCTCATTATAATGGCATTTGTATTTTTCCTTCAACGTTCGTAAGTAATATTAGAGGCTCTGGAAATGCCCCACATGTTTCTGTATCTTTTCGAATCACCCCGTATCTCCTTCTGCGGCAAATTGGAAAGCTCTCCTCCGGTCACGATCTGCGGATGTGGCCGCAGCCGGGGTCCGGCCTCGACAGTATTTATCGCGCGCGCCGGCCCGTTGTCAGCCGTCAGTCGGGCGAACGGTACGCGAGCGAACACGCCCAAGAAAGATGTATTAAACGGGGCCGCCGCGAGTCCGGGCATTCTAGATCCGTTCGGATTCCGTTGGCGGCGGTCGCCCCGCGGCGGAAAGAAAGCGCGCCGGCCCGGCCGTCCGCGGCGCCAGATGCACGTACGTCAATTCTCCCGCTGCGAGCGAAGAGGAGAAGAAGGGGCGGCGGCGGCGGCGGCGGCGGCGGCGGCGGCCGCAGCAGCGCTTTGTTCCGAACGCGATGGTCCATTAATAACTGGCCGGTTGATCTAATGATCTACACCCGCGGAGCAGTGATCTGCGATACGGAGGAGGATGCTGCTTCGAGGAGCGGATGGAGATCGGGCGATTTAGCGATGCGGATGTGCTTGCGTCGTCGTTATAACAGCAACGGAAAATACAGGTTTCTCCCATATTTTCCCGAGACCAATATCGAACTACGGTAGAATTGTGTTTTGCGTGCAGTGAAAAAGTCGATTCATCGGTGAAAACAATATTTTCAATAAAATTTTCATCCTCATTCAATTTTTCTTCAGCGGTGTACACACCCATTTCTTTTAATTATGTTCACTAGAAATAGATCACGACTACTCTGCGTGCTAACCAACTCGATAATAAAGCCGTAGAAATGTCGTGCAAAGGCGATTCATCTTCGATTCGTCTTATGGTAGGGACATGCGCTTGGCTATGGTACCGACTTCAATCCTTTTACTGTATATAAGTGATACAGCACAATGACTTGTTTTCATTCGCATGGTTTTTAAGGATTTTACATCTAAGGAAGAATTCCTGGGTATGATTTCTTAGATGTAAGAAAGGACTAGAGGTATAGATATATTCAAAGCCTTTAAAAACTTACTCGATGATTTGAAAGTACCACTTTTTAAATTAGTTTCAATAACAACGGATGGCGCAGCTGCAATAATGATAGGTCGCATAAGTGGATTTATAGCCATGTATCCAAATGAAGATGAATTTCCAGCCTTTTTGGGCTACCACTGCATAATTCACCAGCAAGAGACTAAACACAAATGGGGTAATGGACATAGCGTTTAAAATTTTTAATTCAATTCGAGGAAATTCTCTCAAACGGCGTCTTTTCCAACTGCAGCTCGATGAAGACCACCCTGAATTATTACTACATACCGATGTAAGATGGCTAAGCATAGGTAAATTTCTGCAACGATTTCTTTATTTATTGCCTGAAATAATTGATTTTCTTCACAAGCAACATGGAAAATGTGAAAATTTACATGATGAAACTGATGGCTTAGTGAGTTAGCATTTCTTACCGATTTCACTTCAATATTAAGTCATCTAAATTTAGAAGTACAAGGTAAAAATAAAACAGTAATTGACACGATCAGCTGCATAAAAATCAAGAAGTCTGAACTTGATTTTTCATCCAGTATATCCGACAGCGGAGCTATTCTAAGAAACTGGTTCACCATTGCTAACTGTTCGTTTTCTCTAACACTAAAGGCACCATATGTTAAAAAAACCAGTTTAACTCTCAACTGAAGATTGTTTTAAAATATTTTTTCAAGGCCATTTACTTCTCACCTTTTCTCAAGTTCTTCATATAATAGTTCCTTCGTAGTCCATTACTATTATTATCTCATAGTATTTGGAAGAGTCTACCTGGCAATGGGGAGATTTCGTGCTGGCTATATTCCAAACCCTGTCAAAGACGACGTATTCCAATGAATTATACCCAATTCGTTTTCATACCAGACGATACATCAAACCATGTCGAATACCCAATAGAAAAAATCACAAAAGGAATATTAGTTTAAACAAACTACCTACTCAAGTTGGCTGATTGTGAAAATAAGTTTTCATTAGCTTTTGTTATTTATTTTATACTATTGTTTGCATACCAATATTTTTCTAAAATTGCGTACCAATGTTTTGTACGTCAACATATTTATAAAGTTACTGTAAAAACTTTAATGTTGAAATTATGTCACTTGTAAAAAGTAGCAGATACGTATTTCAAAGCCATGATGCTATTTAATTTAAAGAAAGGTTTCATGAATAATGATTATTATAAGTCGATCCTATTATGGGTCGATCCTATTAAAGGCTGATCCAATTTTATTCAAATTGTAGGAAACAATGCAAGAGATTAATATTATGAAATTCTTTTAATTTTAGTGTAATTT
The DNA here is from genome assembly GCA_033557515.1 of Diorygopyx duplodentatus. Lineage (NCBI taxonomy): Eukaryota > Metazoa > Arthropoda > Insecta > Coleoptera > Scarabaeidae > Diorygopyx > Diorygopyx duplodentatus. The sequence continues at coordinate 13,005 of JAWQRJ010001003.1, forward strand.
AGTTTAATTTTGTTCTCCAATTGTTCATTTTTGAAGTACTGTGACGTCCTATTGCTCTTGTTCTATCTACACTCTGGAAAAATATTCTTAGGCCCAGTTGTATAAAGCATTGTTAACTTCTTGTTAAGTTAAAATTCAAAATTCTGTAACCTGATTGGCTAATCCCATTGTTAACTCTGCCATGTTTGATTATGAACTTAACTATGCTTTATGCAACCGGGCCTTAGGCCCAGTTGTATAAAGCATTGTTAACTTCATGTTAAGTTAACAACGTTGTTAAGCAATCTGATTGGACAATTCAAATTTGAAAATTCAAAATTATCTAACCTGATTTAAGATTTTTATGCATTCAACCACCTTTTCTGACAAGTAAGTTAGTATGGCCTTTTTGTTTTTTGCGTTTTGTTTTCATTGTTTTCATTTGATCTGTTTTACTTGAGAACGTTCAAATATATAAGTCTCAAAATGTCACACAACAGAATAATAACACAAAAATTATACACAAAAAATTTGATATAGATTAGATTGATTTGTAATGATGTTTCAGCAAGCTCCTGAAGATGAACGCGTAGTTCGAAACATTTAGAGCTCAAGTTTTATTGAATTAAAGCATTTAAATACCAAAAAAGTGCGGCATTTATTCCAAATTTTCATCATTTAAAAAAACACAATGTTGCCAATATCTATGAAACCATGACACTTTGCACATAAGCATGTGTGGTCCAGAATATTCATATCGAACCCCCTTAACGTTCCTTAAAATATCTACATCTACCTACCGCACACCCTGTATAATAGCATATATTCAAGGAAAAAAAGTACAAATAGTAAATATATTTTAATTTAAATGATTTATTTTGAATAAAATGCTAGCAAGAAATTGAAATTAACTTGTTTTTATAATAATATGTAGTTTTTTGTAATGTATTTTCGTGACGAAACAGTGTTTTGTAATTGAGCCAACTTCACCCTATTTATCTTAACCAACAAAATGTCAAACCAGAATGTTTTTAAGCGCTCGAAAATACTTTTTCGTAAAATGTAAGTAATGACCGTTGCTATGGCTAATGCTGTTTAATTCAAGCTGCTATCTTTCCGTTTCACATCGCAGATGACCATCCGTTTAAATTTTGGCACACCACAAAGCAATTATAGCAAATAAACAAAGTAAGTATCTTTTAAGATTATGTGAAAATGAAATGAATTAAATGGAACAAAACTAAATTACGCACATAAAAATTCTTAATCTTATATAATTTAATAACATCAATCAACATATACAGACAACCTTTCTGAAAAATCGAACAATCGCCGATGACAATTTCATCTAACCACGTGATCTTCCAAAGAGTAATAATCTCCTTGGGAAAACTCAGCCAAAAGCTTCTGCAACCAATCAAATCTGGTCCTGCAAAAGGCACTCATTGCTTCAAAAAGAAAACGTATTTCGATATCTCTTCTAATAAGGAAGTTCAACATTCATACAAAATTTAAATGAAATCGCTTAAAAAATGTGCCAAGTATAGTCAATGTGATCACACGACTTTCTCTCACTTAACCCCGCGATCTTGAAACGGTGCGACTTTGGGCACACAAATATTTAATATGTGATATGCGAGTACCTTAAATGATATCTTAAATCTCCAATAACTTCTAAACGATGCGACTTTGAGACAATGTATGTTGAATAAAATCGACCACAAATTCGACAAGGAATTTAATAAACTGGTGCGTTCTGAAAAGCACTGCCGACCATAGTAAATTCGGCACGCCATACAAAGATGGCGCTAGCAGTCCATAAAAATTTCAAATAAATTCTTAGATCATTTAGCATTTTCATGTATAATCATGTGCGTATATTGCTAATTAATGAACAATATACTAGTATACTACTATTGTAAATTATTTCCACATATAATAAACAATAAAAAAGTACATTAAAAAAGGTGATGAAAATGTACATAAACAAAAATTAGGTAATAAATAAAAATAAGGTAATGATAATAATAATTTAAAAGTAGGAAATACTCTGAAAAGTACAATTTGTGATTATTTGAATGAAAAAAATAGCTATTTCTAATGTAGTTATGTTTATGCACTCAATTACAAATGTATCTGTTTACTTAATAGTGACATTTGGAGAGATATTTCTATAGCTCTTGCTATACTTATTTGATTAATTGCTTTGTTGAATAGTAATAAATTTTCTAAAAAAGTACTTACATTGCATACTGTGATATATTTTTTTATTACATTTATTTGTTGCAAATTGTACATGCAGAGGGCAATGTCGTGTATTCTCTACACAACAAATACAATTACAAAATATAAATAAACTATATTGAACGTTGTTGTAGGCTCTCGCGGCCGGTGTTCAATCTTCTTGGCTTTCCGTTGGTCGCCGCGTCGGTGAAGAAACTCTCCGTTGACGTTTCGCTGTTCGTTGTAGACGGCATCTTCAGAACTAACTGATTGAGTTCTATATAAACTATATTGAGTTCTATATAAATCAAATACAAAACTAATATTCGACCAGCACACGAACGCTCCCTATTATAGCAACCTAGCTATAATAAGCAAAAACTTATTTTTGTTTATATCTTAAGACGATTTTTTTGAAGGTCGGCTCCTATCTCAATCAATTTCCCGCGGGTAAAACACGAAGACACACTTTTATGCCACCATGTGCGGTTATCTTCGGACAGGCTGTTTCGCTTCCCCACTGATAGATCTCGCCAGCTCCCCATAGTTCGATGTTTTCCTTACAATTTTATTTATTTACCAAGTTATGCGAGTTATTTGAGACTTGACACCAATTATTATAGACTTTTCTCGTCAAGCTCTATAATAATTCAATCAAATTCAAATTGTTACCTAATAGCACCAACTGTCGGAAAAATAAATGTCACAAATTAAAACCAGGATTCTAGCTCTATAATAATTCAATCAAATTCAAATTGTTTCCTAATAGCACCAACTGTCAGAAAAATAAATGTTGCAAATTAAAACCAGTATTCACCGCAAGGTTGCCTGCAACTTGCAACTTAAATATATAAATCTTACAAAGAGAGAAAAAATGGAGTTAGCTATCAGTTAGAGAATAAACATTCATTCAAATGATTATAAATAATTAATTACCGCAACTATTGACGTGATTTTTCCAAAAGCGTAGTTGGTAGCAATGCCCTTTGAAGTACCCTAGTTGTACCCGTTGTCCCTAGTTGTCAAAATATACTACAAACAAGTTAAATGTAACGGTTTTTTTTTTCGAATAACCGTGCAAACTTAGCATGAGTGACCCGCAGAGTCCGATTCTTTAAGTTTTGGTAATCCGTTTACACCATAAAAAGGGTTGTCAGGTATGTAAAATAACCGCAAATAGCGAAATTGCTTATAAGTATTAACCACCCGGGGTTCTACGTTAAGTTTTTTTTCCTCCCTTTGGTACTGGACTCATGGCACTCATTCAAAGCTTCAAATAAAAGTATCATTGTTTCAAATGTATTTCAAAAAAAATCAAACCGTTCTAAAATTCTAAATAAAAGCAGATATAGTTTTTGAAAGGAAATAATGTAAATCTGCAAAAGGGTTTAAAACAGATTTGAAGTCGAATTTTGATCATTTTTATTATGACAACTGAAAAGGTAGTGATGAACTTCATTTTTCAAAATTGTCAAATACTTTTCAATACAGATGTCAATCAGTTTTGTTAAAAATAAAATATCTTTTATGGATATTACTTAATAAAATATCTTTTCATTTAAAAAATAAAATTCAAACAAATAATTACAAACGGCAAAAATTGAAAACAATACAAATATCATATCATATTGATTTTCTCAAAAATAAACACACCTTTTCCTATGAATAAATTGTGAGTATCGATGAGACTTTTTGAAAGAAAAGATATTTTATTCACAGGAAAAGGTGTGTTTATTTTTGATAAATAATAAAAGCATATAGTTTCATTTGTGAATGATCTTCCCCGCACAGGAATGAGCTTATTATAAACAATAAAGAAGTAACCATTGTTTAAGTAAACTTGAAAACAAAATTTTTACACTTCTTTTTAGTTTTCTTTTTTCAGTTTACTTTTATGTGTAAAGAAGCAGAAATAATAGTTGTAACATGAAGTATAGATCATGTATTTTGATGTAACTAACAATAAATAGAAAAGATAGTAAAAATTTGAATTATTTTTATTGATTTTATTGAATGGAAAATTTTAGTTCGTTTTGAACAAATTTTAATTTCTTTTGATATTATCAGAAATGACAAACAAATATTTATGCAAAAAATTAAATATTAAATGCAAAAGTCAATTATAAAAATAACTCACTATTCATCGGGCCATCATGTATTGACAACTTCTAAACAAAAAAAAAGCATAAAAT
>JAWQRJ010001004.1:0-17396 GCA_033557515.1 Diorygopyx duplodentatus
TAATTACGTAATCCAAAATAACTTCATTAGGGTCTTTGCACCTGCAATTACTCGTACTTTATTTTTATCTCCAAATTTTCTTGTACCTCCAATATTTCCAAAAAAAATTTCAATGTATGAAGAAAAAATAATTTTTAGATAAAACTGAATCGTATTGCAATTTTTTTATTTTCTCTTAAATTACTCATTTTAAGAACACATTCTAGACGATTTCTTACAGGAAATTAACTGGTCTTTGTTTTTTATTCAAGATTTTTTTATCTACCTCCTCTACTTTAGGAAATATATTTAATCAAAGTTATGAAAGATGAAAATATAAAATATATCTATTAGGTAACGATTTTTTAAATTTCTCCCAAAATAATAGAATATAGATGAAATTGAGGGGAGCTTTCTTACATAACATTATTTGCTAATTTTTTTTTACTTACAAAAATTTCCAGTACATTTCATATTTTCCGACATATCTTTGAGTAAATCGTAAGTAAATCGTATTTTTTGGACAAAACTGCAGTTTTTAGTTTTTCTCTTAACTTATTGCTGCTATAAATATTTTATATGTAGTTTCTTACAGAGAATTAACATATCTCTCTTTTCTTATAAAATATTCTTTATCCACCTCCCCTACTTCAGCAAATATCTTTAAGCAAAGTTACGAAAGCAGCAAAAATTAGATGTTCCCGTTAGGAAAAAAATAAAATTGTATTTTGTCTGCGCAACTTTTAAATTTCTTCAAAATTATGTAATTCAAAACAACTTCATTAGATTCTTTGTACTAAAAATTATTTGTTTTTTACTTTTTATCCTAAAAACTTTCTTGTACCTCCAATACTGTGAGATAAAATTGTAAGACGTTGCAATCTCTTGTTTTCTCTTAAATTGTTCGATGTAAAAACATATTCTAGACGATTTCTTACAGAGAATTAACTGCTCTTTCTTTTTCTATTAGGAACTATCGAAGCATTTCTTCTACTTTAGCAGATATCGTCTATCGAAGTTACGAAATATGTAAATATTAGATTTAAGATGCTTTTGCAGTTTCCGCAGCAGTTTTAAACCTTTTCCAATTGAATTTCGATACAGCAAGCGGGGTGAAAGGAACAACAATTTTTAATTTAAGATTTTATATATTTTAGCTGACAACAATATCCTTTTAAAAGGTATAATTGAGTTATGGAATTTAGGGAAATTAGGGAATATTATTATTATTATGCTGGGAATTAGTGTGTGTTAGTATATTGGAAAATAATTATCTGAGTGTACATTGTCAAAGTTCAAGTAGGAAGAGAACTAAAAGATAAAAATATTTTCAATAAGCTGGCGGTTCCGGTTATACCGGACGTTGACAACAGATTTGTTAATTTAAATGGAATAACCCAACTTATTCTTCATAATTCACATTTAATTTTCAACAACTTTCGTAATACGTTTGCTAGGCCTAAACTTAATCGTTTTCGAGATATTGATTTTTTCCCAAAAATTATGCAACCGCAGCAACATTTTGAAAAATCATAAGTCTAATTATGAAAATTCGCATAATTAGACTTATGCGATAATGTTCATACTTCATTAACTATTAGTTGAGACATTGAACTTTTCAGAAATACACCAGGCTTATCTTACGTACGTTCTTTACAAAATTGAATTTTAAAACTGTAAATGACAAAAAGTGATCTTTATAGTTGAATAGTATTACTTTTTTCTTACGAAAACACAAATTCTTCACCTTAGATTCAAAAGGTTTCTCCTATCTTTTTATAATTCTGCTAAAACTTCCACTCCACTTTAATCGAAATATGTATTACTATTGTAACACAAGTATTGTTGAAAACTTGTTTTCTTATATTTTTTTTCGATAACAAAATGACTATTTACATTGACATAAACTATCACAGCCCAGATCTGTTTTCCAAATTGTAAATTAGAGCAAAATTTTGAACGATATATCGTACGTTTTTGAACAAGGGTTTAGGTTGGGATTTCTTAAAAATTCAACGTGTATTCACCAATCCACGTTAAAAGGAGTTTACTAAAATAAATATTTCGAAAATGCAACCAGAAAAAGCCAAAAAGGGTTTCTTAATGTTTCTTTATTACTGTGAAGTTAATCAAAATTTATGTTTTTCTCTAATTAAATGGGACGTTCAGAATAAATCTGATGGGCTTTTTTTTAGTTAAATTGATTAAAAAAGACAACATATGCGCGAAATACTTGTCGACAAATCTCTAAATTTTTTTAATAAAAAGCCCAATCATCATTTCTAAAATGAAAAATATTGTTTTAATAAAATAACAAGAGAAAAATCTAAATTTAAAAAATTCTAAAAATATGTTAACTAACAAGATAAAAATCCATGACTGGCGTCTAGCTAATTGTTTAATATATATATTTAACCTATCCTAATATCGATAAGCTTTCATTTTAGCCAAACCATGTAAAATCTAATATAAAAAATCTAATAATCTTCAGTAAACGAATTTAAAGGGTATATGGAAAGATTATCTGGATTGTCTAAATTTGATTGATCTAGTCCAAAAAAGGCGAGTTTCGACAATTTTTAAAAATATTGATTACTATTTGGATCCATATTCAATCACGGGATATATACCTAAATTAATTTAATTTAGGAATAAATACTCCTCTGAATGTTAATGTAAATTATTATATTATCAACCCTACATGTCCTACACTGCCGCAGTGGCTATGCTGCTTTTCGTATATGCTCATTTTTTACTTTGTTGTTTGGTATGTTATGTCTTGTTTATACTTTCTCCCCGTCTGATATTATATCCGCAATTAAATAATTTTATTTATTATGCTTGTTGCTTTATTTTCATTTTTACCTGTGCTGTAAAATCTTCTATGCTTGTCAATGATTAGTTTATTAATGTCATTTGTGGTTAAAATGTGTTTTATATGTTCATGTCTTATTACTTCCCAACCGGAGATTCTCGGAATTTTTCCAATTTTTATCTCTTTTCTATAAAGGAATATTATTGTTAGCTTATCATGGAATTGTTATGAGTATTTTTATCTGTGCGCAGTTTAATTATATTTTTATTGTTATTTGATGGTTTTAGTTACTTTTAATTTCTTGGTTGATTTTTAACTATGTGTATTATGCTATCCACCGTATAAAAATTATTTATTAAATGTGTGTTAGTGTAGAAATTGTGGTTCTATGTGTAAAAGGATATATCGCTGTCAATGTTATTTGAGTATAAAATGTGTTTTATATGTTTATATCATTCTATTTCCCAAATCAAAGTTTCTTAGAATTCTCTAATTATTGTCCAGCTTCTATAAAGGAATGTTATTGTCAGTTTATCATGGAATTCTTTGCTTTCATTTATTTTATTTTTATGTTGTATTACCTTGATTTTATGGATATCTTGATTTTGTTTTATTATCTCTTTAATTTGTAGATTTTACTTGTTTGAAGGTATGAATATTCCTGTGTTTTATTCTTTACTCTTAGGTCTATTTCTTGTTATTTCTTGGCTAATTTGTATCTATGTGTGTTATGATTATATTCGTTTCTTATTCATCATTTGATATAGATATAAAATCACATTCAATAGAAGACTTTTGTTTCATTTTGTCTAAAGTAGGAGAAGTTAATCACACATCAAAATGTAAAACAATTATCTCATGGATTAATAAAGAAAATCTGTAGACAACAATTCCATTCACACGCGATTTAGGGAATATATACATTATTACGAAATTGATAGTCCCATAAGGATTTATATCATTAAACGGTAAAGGTATTTAGATTATTATTAACCATATGTAGAGCGACAAGCAATCAGCAAATAAATTCCACACATATTTTACTCTAATAAATATCGTAGCAAGTTAATATTTGTCCTGAAAATTGGTCAGGGTAATAAATCAAATTCAATTAACAGGTTGGTTTAATGCTTGTAAGAATTTTTAACTGATAAAATCGGAATTAATAGTCTTTTTACTCATACTACTGCAACTTTTCATTAATATTGACTGGCAATTACTCTTCGACTTTTAAAATCAATTTACAGGTAATATAACTTAAAACAACTCTTCACAGATTCAGTACTAATTCAGTATTTCTAATGAATTTCACGATAGTTAAAAAGATAAAAATAATTAACAAGAGGATTGATGGTTGTCATAATTAATTTTAAATTGGCTAATTTATAAATTATCTTAAAAAAATATCTTATTCGGTTTAACCACGTTTTTCCAAACACCATTGCGAAAGCATAAAATCTTGTAACTCTAGAAATTCCACCTAACCCCAGAAACTCCCGTTATGTGCTCCATTTCCAGCAACAGATGGCACATGTACGTCAAGCGAGCTAGTTTTATGTGTACTGGTCGGATTTTAACATCTATTGTTTTTCTATACTTCAGGGAAATTATGACGAGCCATACAGGTGTACGTACCAGTTGCCTATGAATATTCAAAACGGAACCGTTCCGACATTAAATGTTTCTTGCTTGTCATACACACATTCGTGGAATCACCCACGAATGGCATTGTTGGCAAATGTGGTGGTCCGTTTTGTCGTATACGCTCTTTACCAATTTGGCAATAAAGCTTCATCGAAAAAATGCGTCACGTCTGGTCGATCGCTTTTACTATTTCGACAGATCGTCATTCAATGTAAATGACTGCGTGGATACACATGTAATATCGAGGTGTCGGTTTATTTGTTCATAGACCACGATCATGTTGGTGTTCAAGAACGTTGTGTAAGTTACGATCCCATTGTTAAGTTAACCTTGTCATAGGTTAATTTTAGTAACGTAACCAGGCGTGATTCATATTAATTGAAATGTGTCCTGAAAATGAATAAAACTGATATAATTGCGTATGACTTATTTCATCATCATAGTGCTTTCTCATTTTGATTCTCAATGAAAGGTTGCTTTTATAACTTTTCTTATAGGATATATAAAATTGTTTTTTTTTTTAAATGGAAACCATAGTTGATTTTGAGACTATTAAATTACTTGATTTTTTTCCCTTTCCAACGATATAAAGTTCGAAGCATCTTTACCTTTTGTTCGAGGTAGATCTTTCATAGTTTAGGAGATATGAAGAAAAATCATATTCCACACAGATTTTAAACCACATCACACTATCCATGATTAAGAACTGTGTTTTGTTTTCAAAACAAAAGACTGCATATTTGGTATTTATTATCTTTTGTGCTTTAGTAGATATAAAGAGCAAAGATTTTCTGAAAAAACAGTTATACTCAAATTTAGTACGTCAATAAATTGCAAAAAAATTGCATATTCTGCAATAAACTTCAACTTATCTCCGCAATATTAAAGTATAAAGATACGGTAAACTTTACTCCAAATTATAACTGCAGATTGAAAGAATAAGGAAAAACCGACCTGTATGAGACTGATGAAGACGAATTCAATTTAGTCACCTGGGATTCGAGAATTTATGAAAGCCCTGTACTATAGTCTTAATGTCTTTACTGAGTTTATCTATTGCGCAAGTAGATTACTATCATTATTTCTGCCATTTTCAATACAAGCATATCCTCCACTACTAATCAATTAATTTGTATGTCGACCAGGTGTGATTAGCGTTAATTGAAATGCCGCCTAAAAACAAATTACTCTAATCGAGCACGACTTATTTCATCATCATAGTTGTTTTTCGTTTTATTGCCCATTAGTAAGTTGGTTTTATACTTTTCCCAATAGTGAGAATAAATTAAACATCGTTGGAAACGTACGATCGCCAGGCTGGTTCTCCATCCAATCTAGTGCGTGCATAACGAACAAACCGTTGCTTAACTGTAAACCAGATTGGTTATATCTGCACGCACTGTTAGTATAATTAGCAAAAATTAGCACTTCGACAAACTGGGCTTTACCCACTTCAACTTAATCCAAGAATAAATACATAGTGTAAGGAAGATCATTAATAATCATTTGTACGCTAGAATGGTCGGTGCCTTTAATATCGATAAATGGCCGCGGCTTAGGGTGACAGGTTCGCTGCGTCCAGGAAAAGGTGAAGTATTTAAAATTAAATCGATAAGTGGCTTGTATTTATGGTTAAACAGTTTTTATGGCGCACAGTTCGATGACCACCGTGGGGAGGATGACCATCCGCGAAACTTGACTTACCAGTTTGCGCTGCTCGAACAGGACCGCTTTGCATAATACGATACATTAGCGATGGTAATTGTTTTCGCAATTCAGAGATTTTTTCATCTTCCATTCAGACACTTTAGTGTATCTATGTTGTCCATGTAGGCAGAAACAGCCGTTTCATAGTTATAAGCATCAAAAACTAGTTACTTTGGCGGCTTAAGGAAAGTTACTCAGCTTCCTTTTTCCACGGCAAAAAAATGCAATTATACAATTAGAGATGGTACATTAAATACCGCCAACCACCCAGACAGGTGGGGTCGTTACACGGTACTTCAGAACGCAGTGCGTTTTTTTTTAAATACGCCGCATTAGCATAGAATGGCTGTCTTGGGAAGAACGACGGGTAGTGTAATTTATTCCCATAGGAGACACCTGTGGAAACTCCGACCCTGAAATCACCAGTGAAAATTCATTCGCAATGACTCAATAATTGCGAGGATGGCTGTGGATCGCCGCCTGCTTACCGATTGTTTTATTATGCAGGCGTCCTAAGTCTACCACTCCCCATTGCGCATTGCGACCTTCTATGAGCCAGTGACCTGCACACTTGCTCCACTGACACATCCATCATCATTTCATCGCATATATCGTCGACTAACATCCGTCTTCTTTTGTTGCAGCTCCCGTCATCGAACACAACACCGAAATGGATGCGTTCTACCCCAGTAAGTACCACCTAGAATCCCTTCTCATCAAAATTGTTTATGGTTTACAACAGCACTTATCACCCATTTATTCCATATCTTTCATAACTGTCTTCAGTCTTCTATTCTTCCATAGTTATGTCCCTAATTTAAACTCGGAGATTAACTACACCTGAAATTCCTAAGGTATGGTAGTTTTACACCAGAGCAAGTTGTAGACAACTGCAACTGCAGGCGCTATTTGTGAAGATCATACTGAAGTTATTCCTACTGCAGTGGAACCATGTCCACCAGGAGCGGTGTGTGAATTGACCGTTCCAGAAATCATTGTACCTCCAGCCTCATGCGAATCTGGTTCTGGTACTGGTTACGATTCGAAACCGGTAGTGCCACAAATTGTAGATTGTCCTCCAGGAGCTGAGTGTGGAGTACCTGAAATACCATGTGCTGCAGGAAAATGTGAATTTCCAACTGCGCAGGCTTCAGGTGCAGTAAAGACGCAAGAGCTCGATAATGAAACGACCGCTAATGAAGCTGTTGCACAAAAACCTACAACGCCGAAAGAGTCTATCGATACTGCACCTGACAGCAGCAAACCTACCTCCTCCGAAGATGAAACGTTGTCAGAGAAGACTACACCGGTTACTAGCCAAGAACCTGCAGAAGCGGTCACTGAGGAAGCAAAAGAAAGCACTAAACCATCAGAAACCGATCCGACTAAACCAGAAGAAGCAGAAATGCCACCTGAGGAACTTGAAAAGTCTTCTGCACAGCCAGAAATTCCCATGGAACATCCAGAAAAATCTTCTGAACAACCGAAGCAATCCTCCGAACAACCGGAACAACCTTCTGAACAACCGCAAGAAACTTCTGAATAACCGGAGCAACCAGAACAACCTTCTGAACAACCAGAACAACTTTTTGAATAACCGGAACAATCTTCTGAACAACCTGAAGAATCTCCAACAGAACAGCCGGAAGAAATAACTGCGAAACCTGAAAAGGACTCTGGGGAGCTACCGTAATGATGAGAACAACCACACGTTACTTCTTCAGCATCTGAAGAGCCTGAAAATCCACCGACGAACCTGAAGAATCTTCCGAAGCACCCGACAAAATGCCTGAAGTGGCTGAAACTTCGTCAGAAAAACTTGAAGAATCTGAAAATCCAGAACAACAACCAACAACGTTATCATGTCTGATGAATCATTTTCTCGTAATGAGTTAATCTCAGACTGCATAGCTTTCCTCCACTCCTCACTTTGTTTACTTTCTATAGCTTCCTTGAATGTTTCTGGATTTTCTGCCACATTCACAAACTCCTGTTGTGTTGTCAACACAAATGCTTTGTGAGAATTGGGTTTTCTACTCGTTGATCCCTCTAAGAGTTGTTGAATATGTACAATTTTAATGCCAAATTTTTATCTTCTGTGGGTTGATGCGAACGAACTGTCACTCTTCACTTTGAACGAAGTGACTCTTCACTTTGGTCTGGCAAAACATCATCTTCTCTCTCGTCGGACTAAATGATTTCTGGCTAATCTGGTTAAATAATATCCGCTAACTCTTCGTGAACTTGAACTCTCTCAATCTCTTCAGGTCGTTCCAATTCTTCAGTTTCCTGAATGGTTCCAGATTTCACTACTGAAAAATATAATTTAACAGCCAGATAAGGAACCCGAGCAACCAAAGAAGGAAAAACCTTTGGAAGCCCATTGCGAAAATGGCGTTTGCGATATAGCTGGGCAAAAAGTGCTAGTCTTAATACCTGCAGTACAACCATGCCCTGCAGGCGCTATTTGTGAAGATCATACTGAAGTTATTCCTACTGAAGTGGAACCATGTCCACCAGGAGCGGTGTGTGAATTGACCGTTCCAGAAGTCATTGTACCTCCAGCCTCATGCGAACCTGGTTCTGGTACTGGTTGTGATTCGAAACCAGTAGTGCCACAAATTGAAGATTGTCCTCCAGGAGCTGAGTGTGGAGTACCCGAAATACCATGTGTTGCAGGAAAATGCGAATTGCCAACTGCGCAGGCGCCAGGTGCAGTAAAGACGCAAGAGCTCGATAATGAAACGACCGCTAATGAAGCTGTTGAACAAAAACCTACAGCGCCGAAAGAGTCTATCGATACTGTACCTGACAGCAGCAAACCTACCTCCCCCGAAGATGAAACGTTGTCAGAGAAGACTACACCGGTTACTAGCCAAGAATCTGCGGAAGCGGTCACTGAGGAAGCAAAAGAAAGCACTAAACCATCAGAAACCGAACCGACTAAACCAGAAGAAGCAGAAATGACATCTGAGGAACTTGAAAAGTCTTCTGCACAGCCAGAAATTCCCACGGAACATCCAGAACAATCTTCTGAACAACCGGAGCAATCCTCCGAACAACCGGAACAACCTTCTGAACAACCGCAAGACTCTTCTGAACATCCGGAACAACCTTCTGAGCAACCGGAACAATCCTCTGAACAACCAGAGCAACCTTTTGAACAACAGGAACAATCTTCTGAACAACCTGAAGAATCTACAACAAAGCAGCCGGAAGATATAACTGCGAAACCTGAAAAGGACTCTGGGGAGCTACCGCAATCATCAGAACAACCACACGTTACTTCTTCAGCATCTGAAGAGCCTGAAAAATCCACCGACGAACCTGAAGAATCTTCCGAAGCACCCGAAAAAACGCCTGAAGTAGCTGAAACCTCGTCAGAAAAACTTGAAGAATCTGAAAATCCAGAACAAAAACCAACAACGTTACCTAAAGTATCCGAAAGCCCATCTGAAGAAATTGAACCTGTTAGCCGCGAACCTGAAGTTTTAACTGAAGAACCAATCGCAGAAGATGGCGAATCGAATAAACCGACAGAAGAGCAAGAAAGTGAAACTAAAGAACCAGAGGAAGATACTAAAAAACCAGAAGAAGAAACTAAACAACCAGAAGAAGAACCTAAAGAACCAGAAAAAGAAACTAAAGAACCAGAAGAAGAAACTAAAGAACCCGCAGAAGAAACTAAAGGATCAGAAGAAGAAAGTAAAGAACCCGCAGAAGAAAGTAAAGAACCAGAAGAAGAAACTAAAGAACCGGATGAAGAAACTGAAGAACCGGAAGAAGAAACTAAAGAACCCGAAAAAGTAACTAATGAACCAGAAGAAGAAACTAAAGAACCCGAAGAAGAAACTAAAGAACCAGAAGAAGTAACTAAAGAACCAGAAGAAGAAACTAAAGAACCAGAAGAAGAATCTAAAGAACCAGAAGAAGAATCTAAAGAATCAGAAGAGGAGACTAAAAAACCAGAAGAGGAAACTAAAGAACCAAAAGAAGAAACTAAAGAACCAGAATCTACAGAACCAGCTATAACACCCGAGCAACCCGAAGAAACTACTGAACCTCTAGAATCCGATAAGGAATCATCACAACCTGAACAAGAAGAACCAGAAGGTACAACACCCTCTACAGGTAAAGGGCCGGAAAAGTCCAGCGAAGAACCTGAAAGTGAAGATGACAAAGAGCAAAGTGTAGAAATCACTGAAAAACCAGAAATAAGCCAGGAAGATACCACTAAAGATGTAGGAATAGAGCGTGAGGGGCCAAGTCAAGAACCAGAATCCACCGAAGCGGAAACTGGAGAAGGGTCCCAATATACAGAACAACCTGTTAAGGAAACTGATGTACGAGAAGAAGGAAAGCCCGAGGAGCAACCAAAAGAAAGCGATTTAGCGGAGGCATCCCCAACGACAAGCATGCCGTCGCAAAACGTTTCTGAAGAAGCTTCAACAATAGATCAGGAACCTACAGATGAAAGTCACATGCCGCCAACCATACCTGCTCAACCAGAAGATGTAGAACACCCTGATGACAAGCCAGAAACCAGTACTGAAACTGAAGTGCAGAAGCAGACTACAGAGTCTGTGCCAACAGATGAACTATCCTCAGAATCACCAGAGGCGCCAGAACCTCCATTCACTGCTGAAAGCCAAAAACCAGAACAATCTGAATCAACACCACCAAGCGATTTAGAACATAAGGTGGTTGAAGCGGATAAGCCCTCGTGTGATGGAGTTGAGTGTTCGAGAATACCGGGAGAAGGGGTCGAATCTGAGAAACCCAACGAAAATGAAATTGTTGACGATCTAGAACAGCATATCCCTAACGAAGCAGTTACACCAAAATCAGAAATTCCTGAAAAGGTGATTCCTGGAGAAGGTGCGTGCTTAGTTGATGGGCAGACCTACGAAAATAATTCAAGCGTTCCTCCAATCAACAAATGTCAACTATCCTGCAAATGTGCCAGCTCTATATTGCAGTGCGAATCAGTGGAATGCAACCCAGCTCCGTCAAATATGGAAAACTGCATGCCAATCTACAGTGGCCCTGAAAGTTGTTGTCCAACATACAGTTGTAGTAAGTTCCATTAATATAATATGAAACCAACATTGCAAATGTTTTCTTTTTAGCTATGCCTAGCACGCCAGCACTGGAATCAGATAGTCATCAAATGGAAGTCACTGATACTGAAGAACCATCTCAAAAGCCTGAAGAACCCAAATTAGACCTCGAAACAACAACACTGCCGTATGAAACTGAGCACATACAGGATACATCCGAACATGTAGCACCCAGTAACGAATCTCCTGCTAACGCACCAAGCGAACCGGCCGACATTGAATCTCCTACCGAGTCTCCTGCAGAGAAAGAGTCTCCTATTGACGGGGGTAGTGGTGAAGAGCCGACCGAAGAACACCATCCTGAGCGAGAACCTGATACGACCACTCCGGCGCATGATCAACAAACATTAAAAACCCTTGGAACTGCAGATGATGATTTACATTCAATTGATGAACAAGGAGATATAGACGAATCGGAAGAAGCCACACCAAGTCTGACAGAAATTACGACTGCTAAGCAACCGGAAGAGACAAACGAAATCAATACCGAGCCACCATCTGAAGATATCGGTGCTGAAAAACAATCTACTACAGCTGCCATACCGAGCGAACCATCTGATGAGAATGAAATTTCATCTCCAACAGCGCCAGTTGATGTGCCTGAAAAGGAAGGGCCGGAGAAGTCGGAACCTGAAAAGACTGAGCCTGAGGAGGTAGAACTTGAGACGGTGGAACCCGAAAAGGCAGAACCGGAGAAGGCGAAACCTGAAAGTGTAAAACCTGAGGAACCAGAACCGGAAGGTGTAAAACCTGAGGCACCAGAACCTGAGACTGAAAAACCTGAGGAACCAGAACCTGAGACTGAAAACCCTGAGGAACCAGAGCTTGAAGTGGTAGAACCCGAAAAGGTGGAACCTGAAACGATAGAACCTGGGCAGGAAACGCCTGAAAGTAGTTCCGAGCAGAGCGCACCTCTACCAACAAGACAACCAGAAAGTCCGGAACCAACTACAGTTGTGCCAGAAAAAGAAGAATCTGAGACATCTAATCCAAGCGAAATTCCAGAAACGCAATCTGAAACGGAGGAAAAGATTACAGAAGCACCAAAAGAACAAGAATTTTCTCCATCGTCGCCTG
This sequence comes from Diorygopyx duplodentatus, assembly GCA_033557515.1. Lineage (NCBI taxonomy): Eukaryota > Metazoa > Arthropoda > Insecta > Coleoptera > Scarabaeidae > Diorygopyx > Diorygopyx duplodentatus. Next base: position 12,343 of record JAWQRJ010001004.1, read on the forward strand.
TAGCCATAACAGAATCGCAAACAGAAGCACCAGGTGATGTCAATGAAGTAAACCCTGAATTAGAAAAGGAAAGCCCTGCCCCGGATCGTCCTGAAAGTGATAATCAGGAACTCCAACCCACAGTACCGGATGTGAGTTTGACTGATACTACAACCGAAAAATCTGCGGATACCTCACAATCGTCTACTGATCAACCACCGGGAACTGATGAAACTAGCAATGTAGAGAATGAGGAACAAAGCACAGAAGTAAGAGAACCCTCGTCATCTACTGCTACGTCATTGAAAACTGTTGACGTAACAGAAACTAATACAGAATCTGCGACTGAAAAGTTAGAAGAAGAAGTCACTGTACCTACCAGTTCAATAGGAGACGTTACTGAGCGAGAAGAATCTGAAATATTGCCTGAACAGCCAGTTCTAGTTACTGCTATTTCTGTACCAGATGCCAACGAGAAAGAAGAAAAGGTACCTCAAGAACCTGAAATTAGTAGTCCACAGTATACAACGGAAAGTAGTGAAAAGACTGAACCTGGGAAAGAAGAAGATAAGAATAGTCAACCAAGCACAGAATTAAGTCCAACAGAGTTAGTTTCTGATACATCGGAAGAACCAGAGATAACTGCCCCGGTTACTGAAAGTGAAGAAAAGAAGGGCGAAGAAGAGATAGAAACCCCTGTTAGTACTGAAAATACTATTGATGTTGAAAAAGAATCGGACCTAGCGCCAAGTACAGCACCAGTGGCTCCAGAGGAGGATCAACAAGAAAAGCGACCAGACGAAAAGGAAGATGAAGAAGAAGAAGAAGAAAAAGAACACGGAACTGTACCTTCTGTCAAAGATACAGACGAAGACAGACCTGATCTGTACACCTCGCCACCCGAACCTGTGATAACAACCAGTAAACCTATCAAACCCGGTGAAGTTCAGACTTCCCCGCCAGTTGTGCCAACTGAATTAGAACCACTGCTGACAACTCTTGCCCCACACTACCACGTTACTTCCACGACACACGCTCCTGACTACTCCACAACTCAACCCACAAAATTACCAGACATTGCTGAGCACATCCCCGACATGGAACCTACGCCGGATGATGACTACGACGAGGAAGAACCTGGAGCTTTTGGTCCAGGAACCTGTAGATATGGAGGAAAAGTCTACGTTTCTGCTCAGCAAATACCGAGGGATGATCCTTGCGATTTCTGCTTCTGCTTCCGAAGTGACATAATCTGTCTGCAGCAGAGTTGCCCGCCTCCAATTCCAAGGTGCCATGAGGAGCCGATCAGAGGATTCTGCTGTCCTAGGTACGAGTGTCCAGTCAATATGGCCACATCGATAAACATTACAACCACGACCACAACTACGACAACGACACTACCTCCGCATTTCCTCGCCCACGCTTATCGGGGAAGAGCAACGAAGAATGGGTGTTTCATTCAAGGTCAATCCTATAAAGTAGGTGAAGTTATTAAATCTGCATCTGGGCCATGTCTCCACTGCGTGTAAGTATTGTTTTCGATGTTGATATTCATATGTTATTTTATTCGATGTTGATATTTTGTTTAATGAGTTTTTATGATTTCACTTCCAGATGTGGAGGAGATGGTCAGATGAAATGTGATCCCAAAGTGTGTAGTCCAGAACCAATGTTACGGCAGATGATGGAGGCAACGGTGTCGAGAAGGAGATGAGCTTAAGTGATTTTTAGTGACAATGCACAAGTCAGAGCATTAATGTGCAAGTGATATAACTCGAACAGTTTTATAATTGACAGGACCATAGTAGTCTGTAGAGACTTCAACAATGACATTGTAAAACGATCGACTTGCATTCTCGGGTGCCAAAAAAAAAACGAAATAAGACTAGGTATTTTGTGCCTTTTTAACGAAGCAGCAAGGAACTCAACTAAGCAGCAACTAATACAGCAGATGGGGACAATCAACGCACAAAAATTTATGTCAATAAGAAGTGTAAAAGTGTAAGTGACAAGTCCAAGTGATCTTCACGTATACCTAGCCTAGCATGTAATAAAACCGGACATAACAAATAAAATATAGAGATGTGACTGTGACAAAGTTCGCGATCAAACGAAACTAATAGAACTGAGTGACTGATAACGCCGGCAATATGTATACACAGCATTTTGTAACTAGATTTTTTTGGATGTGTCGTATTTTGATAGCCATTTAATAATCCCAAAAAAAACGTGGGCCCTTTTATATATACCTTTTAGTGGTTTTTATTATATTTCTTGCGTATCCTACGCGGTCTGGACTGTTTGACAGACAGAAATGTACTTCTTTTGTTTGTTCACTTACCTTACCTAATCTCCCTTTCTCTCTTTTTTACGTTTTTATATTATATTATGTATATTATATTTCTGTCACTTGAACGTCTAGACTACAATGTGTATATTCACGGATGCTCAAATATACAATTAAATATGTAGTATTTATCTATAATTAATAAATTATGTACATTATTGCCTTGGGTTTTATTTCAAGATCATTTTATTGTTGTGATAACAAGAAGATAAAAAAAATGTGTTTTTATTTTGATAAAAAATAGCTTTCGGGTTTGTTAAAAGAAACAAATATTTTTTAATCTTGCTTTTTGAAGGCATGTTTTTTCTTCTCAAAGAATTGTATTTAAAATAAAATAAAGAACAGAAATACAAAAGGAACGAGTCTACTACAAAAAGTTAATGAATTTCACTTGATAATAAATATTTGTGAGAAAATAGAAATAAGAAAGTATAAGGTAAGAAAAAAGTCTGGTTCAAGAAATGTGTCAATCAAATAGAAAAAAGTTTAAAATTAAACAATTTCTTTGTTTTTAGTTTTCGTTGTAATATGTCGCGATTAGGATCCTCTAATAAAGATTTCTTAAATCTAACTAACCATTTATGGACAATGTAACAGAATAATTGAAAGAATGTGTCATGTATATTCTGAAAGATATCCAGATCGTCCAAATCCAACCAAAGGCTTCTAAGAAATTGCAAGAAATATGGTTCCCTTTTGTTAAAAGATTCGCAATAATTCACTTAAAGATGCCGAAATTGCTCTTCGACTTTCAACCGAAACAATACATAGAATTTAAGTAAAATATAAATGGAAACCATTCAAATATCATCAAGAACAAAATTTGAAGGATGAAGATTTATCTACTCTAGTTGAATTTTGCGAACGTTTTTTATCTTTGTAGTGTCTATATTTTTTATTATAATTTATTATTTTTTGTAGGCCAAATCTTCCAGATCCTGGATGGAAATGCCATCAGATCTATTCAGGATGCCTCTCAATTGTTTGGAATTTTTTGAGATTAGTTTAAAAAATCCACCTACAGCCTGGGTTCCTTCCCCTTTTTGGCTGAAGTTGTTCCAGATTTCCCTTTGCCTTTTTCTTATTTGGTTTTTGTAATGGGCTGACATTTCTTTGAATAAAGACCAGTCCGATAAGTCTTGTTCGTTTTTTTCTCTCTTCCACTGCATTGATATTTTTAAATTTAAATATTTTTCATTTCATTGTTTGATTATTTATGGTTACTACATTAAAGAGTATACTCTGAGTAATGTTTATAAGAAATTTGGTGATTCTAAATCGTTTTGTTTAGACTAGCGAATTTTTGAAATCATAAAAAAATTTCGCCTCACTTCTAAATATTTTCTCTTCCACTGAGTTGATCTTTTTTAATTTAAATATTTTTCATTTCATTGTTTATGGTTACTGCATTAGAGAGTATACTCTGAGGAAAGTTTATAAGAAATTTGGTGATTCTAAACCGTTTTGTTTAGACTAGCAAATTTTTGAAATCATAAAAAATTTTCACCTCAGTTCCAAAAATTCTCTCTTCCACTGCATTGATCTTTTTCAATTTAAATATTTTTCATTTGATTACTTATGGCTACTACATTCAAGAGTATACTCAGAGGAATGTTTATAAGAAATTTGGTGATTCTAAACTGTTTAGTTTAGACTAGGATTTTTTTTAAATCATTGAAAATTTTCACCTCACTTCTAAATATTTTCTCTTCCACTGCGGTTATGTTTTTAATTTAAATATTTTTCATTTCATTATGTATGGTTACTACATTAAAGAGTATACTCTGAAGAAAGTTTATAGGAAATTCGGTGATTCTAAATCGTTTTGTTTAGACTAGCGAATTTTTGAAATCATAAAAAATTTCACCTCACTTCTAAGTATTCTCTCTTCCACTGCGTTGATCTTTTTGAATTTAAATATTTTTCATTTGATTACTTATGGCTACTGCATTAAAGAGTGTACTCTGAGCAATGTTTATAAGAAATTTGTTGATTCTAAACCGTTTTGTTTAGACAAGCGAATTTTTGAAATTATAAAAGATTTTCACCTCACTTCTAAATATTTTCTCTTCCACTGCGTTGACCTTTTTTAATTTAAATATTTTTCATTTCATTATATATGGTTACTACATTAAAGAGTATACTCCGAGAAATGTTAGGAAATTTGGTGATTCTAAATCGTTTTGTTTAGACAAGCGAATTTTTGAAATTATAAAAAAATTTCGCCTGCCTTGTAAATATTCTCCCTTCCACTGCGTTGATATTTTTAATTTAAATATTTTTCATTTCATTGTTTATGGTTACTACATTAAAGAGTATACTCTGAGGAATGTTTATTGGAAATTTGGTGATTCTAAATCGTTTTGTTTAGACTAGATTTTTTTTTGAAATCATTGAAAGTTTTCACTTCACTTCCAAAGATTCTCTCTTCCCCTGCGTTGATCATTTGATTTAAATATTTTTCATTTCATTGTTTATGGTTACTACATTAAAGAGTATACTCTGAGGAATGTTTATTGGAAATTTGGTGATTCTTAATCGTTTTGTTTAGACTAGTGAATTTTTGAAATCATAAAAAAATTTCATCTCACTTCTAAATATTCTCTCTTCCACTGCGTTGATCTTTTTAATTTAAATATTTTTGATTTCATTGTTTCTGGTTACTGCATTAAAGAGTATACTCCGAGGAATGTTTATAGGAAATTTGGTGATTCTAAATCGTTTTGTT